>CASHTH010001297.1:0-19879 GCA_030341885.1 Geodia barretti | reverse complement strand
GGTTGCTTTGCTCACAAATCAGTTGCTAGTAATCATCCACCCATAAACACTGCTGACTGATGTTATATATTGGGTTACAGGCGTCCGCATTATTCAAAGGATGGCAGCCGTGTTCTCAGTAGTAGAGTCGTGGATGATGATGCCAGCATTGATACTGGTTTGTTTGGGTCAACACTCCGCATTACCCCTCAACCAGTTGAATGGTGCAATTGGACTAGGGGTAAGTTTACTTCAGCAGTTACATGGAGTTACACTAGTCTTTGAGTAGAAGTGTAATGTTGCAATAACCGACCTGATAAACAAGTGCCGTATTGTTTTGTTCTTTCAGGTTAGTTGGTGTCTCTCTTGGGATCCAATACTCTGATCCCTATACCATATACCATGGACAACCGGTCTTGTACTCCTCCCACCACAGGTTCACTCTTTGTTATGCTGTATTTTGTAATGAGTAGCCCGAGTATAAAGTGTCAGTATAATGATTAAATGTTATTCAGCGTGTTCATACAGTAGAACTCTCTTCTCTAAGGACACCCCTGTGGCGAGGACACCTCTTAGGATAACCGTTTCTTTGGGAAGCAACCTAAACCCCTGAAATAAATGGTTCTCTCCCAATCAAGTATAAGGGGTTCCACTGTATTTTTCCAGATATGAGTGCATGCTCTATTGCTGCCACTGTAGGACTTACTACTCATCCATATGCTCTAATTCTGTGGGTCCTTTTGGATGCATAGAGAAACAAATGGCCTGGAAGTTGTGTGTAATAGTCATGCCACTGTATATACCAACATTGTTCTTGAGAGTTTCCATTTGGTGGCTGCACTCACTACTGACAGAGACTCCACCTATCAATAGTAACAGTATATACATAATTATCTTCCAACACAGAGACTCCAAGTATTGAGACTCCTACTACCAAATAGACCAACTGTTAGCACTACTGAGTCTGCTACTCACCAACTACACCAGCCGCCACACTTACTACTCAACAGCCCACCTCCAGGATCTGTGAATGGACACAAACCACACAAGGTACTATATATATATATGTAGAAATCCTTTGAGAGAAAAAACTGTCATGATTAGAGAAACCATCTGTTAATGCTTTTCGCTGTGAATGTTGCTGTGATAAGTGAACAACTGGGAAATGGTGAAGAATTTTTTTGTCTTATGTACTTGTTTCGCCAAAGTTTTTGTCACTCACTACTTCATTATGCAGTCTCAATGCAGCCATACATGTATCAGGGCTGCTGGGGGGAGAAAAAATTCATAGTGGGGAGAAGTTTTATCATGCGTGCACAATACATAATAAATGGCTTAGTGAGATTAAATAGCAACTCTTTGTTCCTGCCTAGGCGAAGCTTTGAGGACGTTGCAATGGTTTGATCAGCTCATCCGTAACGTATGGAGATGACGTGCACTCGCAACCCGGAGTGCGACACGGCCAACTGTACCATCACCAACCCTTCCTTCAGCGGCCACACCCCTCTCGTTGACGCTTCTGTCCTGTCGTGTACCTCGACCTGGGTTCGACTGTCGCCAGGAAACCCCGGGGCAGCTGCTGATAGACAGAGTGCGGACCATCTCAGAGTGGCATGAGCTAACTCCCAACACTGTACTGGACATGACTGTGGACCAGAGGAACAACAACTCATTGGCCTTGCGTATGTACTTAATACTAGAACAAATTGCAACCACATTTTTTGGTAACCAGAGTGCAAAATCAGTATTTCATGATATATGGTATGGTGCACCACCCTTCTATAGAAATCATGTCAATTTTGATGACATATAGGTGGGTCATTGGTCGCTTATTAGTATCTTTCAGTACGTTACAACTATGTGCCCATAGGCACACTGCCTACGACTACAGTATGTGAAAGGTATTGGTTTAGGTAGGTTTGTGAAATAAAGTAGTATAGTAAGAAGCTTTGTGAAAAATTAAAGTATTGTTTTAGGTAAGTGTGAAATTAAAAGTATTGTTTTAGGTGAAATGAAAGTAACCTGTTGTGTCCATGTGTCCAGGCAACAGTGAGGGCTGATCTGGGGTCACTACAATCAGTATTCCAATTCTGACATACACTATTCTACCTCTGGATAAAAGATCATGCTCTCCTGAAGGTGACTATTTTTCGTAAATGTGTGATTTCTGTGTAGCTACACTATGTAAAGCTACTGGCTGTGGCACAAACCACTTCAAAGAAATTGGGTGTGTAAACTCTGTCATAATTGCATACCGAAACGGCTTGGTGAAAATGGTTGTCATGTGCTGCATTAACATGTTTATTAAAGGCCCATCTGGAATTGGACGTTAAAATTGTTTACTTCTATTAATGTACGTAGGAATTGTGGCAAGTGTTACTCCATCGCCTGCCCCTCCTACCCCTGGTGTGGTACCTACCACCAGTACCACTGGCTCCACTAGCACTTCTACCCCTGGTGTGGTCGTCCCTACCACCAGTACACTAGCAGCTCTACCCTGGTGTGGTCCCTACCACAAGCACCAGTGGCAACTACTCACCATTCAGAGCCCCATCACTACCCCTACCAGTGCTCCTACAGCTGTCAGTACCGTTGCAGAACCTTCTTCTGATACTCCCACTACCACTGATGGAACATACACCACTGGAGAAATTACTACTGAGCAACCTACCACTGGTTAGTGGTACTATCCTAAACTCATGGGCTTCCAACTGTTTGTGTATGTGATATATCCCCACAGCTGATGGCAAGAACACTACATGTTCCGTGTTGGAGGAAATAGCTGCCAATGCTGAGGTCTTCACGTGTACTGCAGACACAACCAGACCTTGCGACACAGTCGACTGCTCTGCGCTTGATTATACACTGCAGAGTTTGTACTCCGCTGCCTGCCGTACCCCACCTGCCATAAGAATAGTCATCAACAGGAGGAGACGGGGGTACTGGACGAGACTATCGATAGCTCCAGGGTGATTGTAGTTCCTCAGTTGCTTGGACTTGTTCTGAACATAACTCTCGACCAGTTTTGAGGATGCTATTGGGCTGCAGGTGGGTACATACATATGACATAGTATTGGGCTGGTTAAGTGGTGTTGTCCTTTGTGCCAAGTAGTAGGAAGAGTGCTCGTCCAAAGGCACTGTGTCATCCCAAAAAGGAAAGCTCTCTAAATGTGCCCTTGGTGTTGTTGACATGCCACTTGCCATGCTATGGTTTATGGGGCTTTAATACTACGCTAAAAGGTGTAGCCCACGGGAAGTGAACTGTAGCTATTCACTTCGTGGGTTCTTGGTTTGTGGGAAAGTGTCGGTGCTGGGACACTGTCAGTCAATACAGCACAGGATGTGAGCAAAGCTCTCCCTGGAACCTCTGATTCTCCCTTTATGATGACAAGAGAGGAAGCCCCTGATATTAGGGACTCAGTTTGGAATCACTTAAGGTGTGGCACGAGAGTGTAGCACAGGCCAAGTATCACACAAAACAGAACCCTTGTAGTAATACACAGCGAGTGATAGTGACTGGAGTTGCATAGTACATGCAATGTCTGCAGTAGTCAAAACATTGAGGCCTTTAAAGTGTATCCCTGGCTTACTGATAGTGAGGGCTTGCAAAACAAGGTGGGTGAATCTTCCTAATGTTGTACTGCACGTAGAATTGTAGATACAGGATGCCATGCTGTGAATGTCTAAGGTGCATGACCACACTCCAGTCCAATGTCCACATTATGTGTGTGAGTGCAATTGCTGGCCATGAATGTACATGCTTTAGCTGAGCTCCCCAGCCAGTTGTGGGCCAATGTAAATGTCTTGCACTAGAGCTCAGCAATGATTCATGGGCAGCTAGCAAGTGAGCATGCAATCTCTACGATTTGGTAAAATCTTATCATAAACTATTCTGAGGTTCAGAGCTACTTTCCCTTAGGTTGAAGAACATTGAGGGGCAAACACTCTGAATGTTATCAAGTACACAGTCATTCCTCTGGAGAGGCCAAGAACTGTGAGTGAATCTTCAACTTACTGAAGACGCATTGCATGATGACAAATTGTGCCATGCTCGTGACTTGATTATTGTGTACTCTCTTGCATGCAAAGGTACAGGTGAAGGGGGCAAAGATGGAAGAAGGAAGTGAAGGTACAAAAGCTCCAGGGGACTCGGAAGAGCCGTCATCTCACGTTCAGCTGGTTTCCAGTTTCATTCTTTTGCCTCCTTCTCCTCCTCTCACTCATCACACTCAATGAATCAATGTCATCACTGCAAATTTTATCCTGCAGATTAGCTATGTATAAGTATATTATGATAATTATGATAAATGAAGGGAGCAAGACACAAGTACGTTTATGCGAACACACGTGACTGGCTGTTATGCGCCTGCGCAGCGTAGACCGACGCACAAGTCAGCGCTTCAGTTGAGCTTTGTTTCTACTACAGGAGACCACCTTTCACTGCTGAACAAGAGGAGTAGCTTGTTCTAGATGGCATATACCACAACTACGAGTTTGTATCCATTGGTTTTGACGTTGATCTTCGCCTTGCTGTAGTTACAGGTAAGACCATGGGCTATGTACAGTAGCGTACCTAGCGGACCGTGGCCCTGAGAGCTCGTATGCGAAATGTTATAATGTCAGAGACCAAGGTGATTATGGCGTATATAGCTCTACTGAAAGCTAGCGATATTATGTTCACATAAACTATATTTCTGTATACAGTTGCAGCTCGAATCAGGTACATGTGATGCACGTGACAGCATAGACGATGACAGTACAACCCTCACCTGCACCACTAACTCTGTCTGCAACAAAACTACCTGTACTTCTTCAGGGCCGCTCTCAAGGATTGAGCACTTTGCCTAGAGCTTGCTGCCCTGTATGGACCTTCCAGGTTATATACATGCACCTTAGCACGTTGCGTGCATTAGAAACTTGGACATGGTGATAGACGTGCACCCACCAAAAATGGGGTGGGGTAGGTGTACCATATTATTATACTACGTACATTTGCGGAATTTGCCTTGGTGTGAAAACATTGCCTGGAGAGTCCAACATGTCAGGCAAAAACATGTTGTGTCAACTGACATGTTATTTATCTCAAAGAGTCTGGCTACAGGATCGGATGTGTCTGTTTAGGTTTGTGTGTTGTTTACGATGACCATCCCACATTACGTAGTATGTCTGCTGACACCGCACTGCGGTGTCCGTTTCATTTTATTCGAGTGCAATCCCGTGTCCTCAATCAAGTAGTGACTGAATCTGTCAGTGGGATTGATACTGGAGTGTTTGGAACCAAACACCTCAACGTACTCTTGACCAGCTGATGGTGTGCAATTGGACTAGAAGTAAGCTAACCCTGGTCATCTTGTTATTGTATTCGTTATCGCCCGCAAGAATTGTTTTTCATAATTTAGTCTTTCCTTTAAATGCCACATGTTCAAGTGTTTATGAGATGATGTTGTACTGATGGTAAGCTCTTTATGCAATATGGTACATCTGTTTTACATTCTTCTTGCTGGTACTTTCGGTTCGTTTGACCACTTCCTTTTGGCACTTCTACATCATTCCCGACACAGATACCGCTGGACACTCTGAGGTCCTGGACCGCTCCCCCCCACCCCCCCCCCCCAAGGTCACTGTTGTAGCGACATACATATACACGTGCATTTTAATAATATGGCTTCAACTTACACCACGGTTTCGTATACCTTCCACTTGTCGCGGCTTTTGGACGAGTACGCATGCTGCAGTACTGCTATGTACTACGTAATTATAATAGCGAAGGCGAGGAGGACCTGAGCAAGCAGCTCTAGCATTAGCTTTCCACGTAAACTGGAGCTTCGAGCTAGCTACGTTTGAACATAATATGCATTCTTCTATCATGTAGCATTATTGGAAAAACTCTACAGCTAGGTGTGACCTTGTTTTTGGCGAAAGCAAAGGGTACTGTGTGTTGCTATGTATGATCTTGCATGCATTATTTGACAGTTGTAGCCCAAAACCAGGGGACATGTGATGCAGTTGACCGCATGATTCGAGGTGCCAGATCCTTATCCTGCACCAGAAACACCGCCTGCAATAAGACTGACTGTACTTCCAGTCTCCTGTCTGGATACACTCTCACCATGGAGCTTCTGTCCTGCAGAAACCCTCCAGGTACTATAGTCTTCTATTGCCATCGTGTGTGTGTGAATCATGGAGAGGGCTCTCACAAAGAGCGCTGGTGGTACGTATGAGTGGAGTGAGAGTGTGGCGTGAGAAGCCAGCTACTCGATACCTACTCCATACCTACCAATCATCCCGCTTTTCGCTTGATAATCAAGCAAAAACACTGCCTATCCCACCAGAAAATCGCCAAATCCCTATCTTTTTGTGCTAACCCTGTGATGATCAGGCCTATACATTTGAGTGGACACGCAGCATTTCAAGCACAACGACTCCAAATCAAGCAAATTTGACCATTTCTCAAGCAAAGGTTCATCTGCAGGTTGGTAGGTATGTTACTCATCTGAAATGTGCCAACTGAGTGACGTCTTAACACCGATCATGTCCACAAGCATTAAGTACAGCAATTCAGTGGTTGCTTTGCTCACAAATCAGTTGCTAGTAATCTCCACCCATAAACACTGCTGAACTGATGTTATAATTATATTGGGTTACAGGCGTCCGCGTTATTCTAAAGGATGGCAGCCGTGTTCTCAGTAGTAGAGTCGTGGATGATGATGCCAGCATTGATACTGGTTTGTTTGGGTCAACACTCCGCATTACCCTCAACCAGTTGGATGGTGCAATTGGACTAGGGGTAAGTTTACTTCAGCAGTTACTGGTGTTACACTAGTCTTTGATGTAGAAGTGTAATGTTGCAATAACCGACCTGATAAACAAGTGCCGTATTGTTTTTGTTCCTTTCAGGTTAGTTTGGAGTCTCTCTTGGGATCCAGTACTCTGATTCCCTATACCATTATACCACTGGACAACGGGTCTTGTACTCCTCCCACCACAGGTTCATCTTTGTATTTTGTAATGAGTATATAGCCCGATTATAAAGTGTCAGGTATAATTGATAAATGTTATCCAGCGTGGTTCATACAGTAGAACTCTCTTCTCTAAGGACACCCCTGTGGCGAGGACACCTCTTAGGATACCGTTTCTTTGGAAGCAACCTAACCCCTGAAATAATGGTTCTCTCCCAATCAAGTATAAGGGGTTCCACTGTATTTTTCCAGATATGAGTGCATGCTCTATTGCTGCCACTGGGTAGGACTTACTACTCATCCATATGCTCTAAATTCTGTGGATCCTTTTGGATGCATAGAGAAACAAATGGCCTGGAAGTTGTGTGTAATAGTCATGCCACTGTATATACCAACATTGTTCTTGAGAGTTTCCATTTGGTGAGCTGCACTCTACTACTGACAGAGACTCCACCTATCAATAGTAACAGTATATACATAATTATCTTCCAACACAGAGACTCCAAGTATTGAGACTCCTACTACTAATAGACCAACTGTTAGCACTACTGCTGCTACTCCAACTAACACCGCCGCCACTACTACTATTCAGACACCCACTCCAGGATCTGTGAATGGGACACAACCCACACAAGGTATATATATAATATTGTAGGAAATCCTTTGAGAGAAAAAACTGTCATGATTAGAGAAACATCTGTTAATGCTTTTCGCTTGGAAATTATGTTGGCTGGTGACAACTGGGAATGGTGAAGAATTTTATAGTCTTTTGTACTTGTTTCGCCAAAGTTTTTGTCACCAACTATTTCATTATGCAGTCTCATGCACCATTCATTTATCAGGGGCTGCTGGAGGGAGAAAAAATTCATAGTGGGGGAGAAGTTTTATCATGTCGTGCACAATACATAATAATGGCTAGTGAGATTAAATAGCAACTTTTTTTGTTTTGTTCCTGCCTAGGGCCGAATGCTGAGACGTGCAATGGGTTTGATCAGCTCATCCGTAACGTAATGGAGATGACGTGCACTCGCAACCCGGAGTGCGACACGGCCAACTGTACCATCACCAACCCTTCCTTCAGCGGCCACACCCTCTCGTTGACGCTTCTGTCCTGTCGTGTACCTCGACCTGGGGTTCGACTGGTCGCCAGGAACCCCGGGGGCCAGCTGCTGATAGACAGAGTGCTGGACCAGTCTCAGAGTGGCATTGAGCTAACTCCCAACACTGTACTGGACATGACTGTGGACCAGAGGAACAACAACTCCATTGGCCTTGCTGTATGTACATTAATACTAGAACAAATGCAACACATTTTTTGGTTAACCAGAGTGCAAAATTCAGTAGTTTCATGAGTATTATGGTATGGTGGCACCACCTTCTATAGAAATCATTCAATTTTGATGACCATATAGGTGGGTCATTGGTCGCTAATTAGTATTCTTTCAGTACGTTACAACTTATGTGCCCATAGGCACCACGTGCCTACGATACGTATGTGAAAGGTATTGTTTTAGGTAGGGTTTGTGAAATTAAAAGTATTGTTTTAAGTAAGCTTTGTGAAAAATTTAAAGTATTGTTTTAGGTAAGGTTTGTGAAATTAAAAGTATTGTTTTAGGTGAAATGAAAGTAACCTGTTGTGTCCATGTGTCCAGGCAACAGTGAGGGCTGATCTGGGGTTCACTACAATCAGTATTCCAATTCTGACATACACTATTCTACCTCTGGATAAAAGATCATGCTCTCCTGAAGGTGACTATTTTTTCGTAAAGTGTGATTTCTGTAGCTACACTATGTAGCTACTGGGCACAAACCACTTCAAAGAAATTTGGTGTAAACTCTATCATAATTGCAAACCGAAACTGGCTTGGTGAAAATGGTAGTCATGTGCTGCATTAGCACATTTATTAAGGGCCCATCTGGAATTGGACGTTAAAATCGGTTACTCCTATTAATGTACATAGGAATTGTGGCAAGTGTCACTCCATCGCCTGCCCCTCCTACCCCTGGTGTGGTACCTACCACCAGTACCACTGGCTCCACTAGCACTTCTACCCCTGGTGTGGTCCCTACCACCAGTACCACTAGCACTACTACCATTCAGAGCCCCATCCCTACCCCTACCAGTGCTCCTACAGCTGTCAGTACCATTGCAGAACCTTCTTCTGATACCCCCACTTCCACTGATGGAACATCTACCACTGGAGAAATTACTACTGAGCAACCTACCACTGGTTAGTGGCACTATCCTAAACACTCTGGGCTTCCAACTGTTTGTGTATGTGATATTTCCCCACAGCTGATGGCAAGAACACTACATGTTCCGTGTTGGAGGAAATAGCTGCCAATGCTGAGGTCTTCACGTGTACTGCAGACACAACCGAACCTTGCGACACAGTCGACTGCTCTGCGTTTGATTTATACACTGCAGAGTTTGTACTCCTGCCCTGCCGTACCCCACCCGCCATAAGAATAGTCATCAACCAGGAGGAGACGCCGGTATTGGATGAGACTATCGATCGCTCCAGGGTGATTGTAGTTCCTCAGTTGCTTGGACTTGTTCTGAACATAACTCTCGACCAGTTTGAGGATGCTATTGGGCTGCAGGTTTGTGTACATACATATGTCATCGTATTTGACTGGTGTTGTATATACTCAATCCCTTTGTGCCATAGTAGGAAGAGTGCTCGTCCAAAGGCACTGTGTCATCCCAAAAAGGAAAGCTCTCTAAATGTGTTTTTTCCCCTTGGTAACTGTAGCTATTCACTTCGTGGGTTCTTGGTTTTGTCTGTGCTGGGACACTGTCAGTCAATACAATAGGACCCTTGTAGTAATACACAGGCCTTTATTACGATTATATAATTATTATAGTGACTGGAGTTTCTTGGTCCTTACGCATAGTACATGTCTGCAGTAGTCAAAAACAATGAGGCCTTTAAAGTGTGTATCGGTGGCTTACTGATAGTGAGGGCTCAAAACAAGGTGAATGTTGTACTGCACATAGAATTGTAGGTATATTATGCCATGCTGTGGATGTCTAAGGTGCATGTCACACTCCAATGTTCACATGAGTGCAATTGCTGGCCATGAATGTACATGCTTTAGCTGAGCTCCCAGCCAGTTGGCCAATGTAAATGTCTTGCACTAAGGAGCTCAGCAATGATTCATGGGCAGCTAGCAAGTGAGCATGCAATCTCTACGATTTGGTAAAATCTTGTCATAAACTATTCTGAGGTTCAGAGCTACTTTCCCTTAGGTTGAAGGAACATTGAGGGGCAACACTCTGAATGTTATCAAGTACACAGTCATTCCTCTGGAGAAGGCCAAGAACTGTGAGTGAATCTTCAACTTACTGAAGACGCATTGCATGATGACAAATTGTGCCATGCTCGTGGCTTGATTATTGTGTACTCTCTTGCAGGCAAAGGTACAGGTGAAGGGGGCAAAGATGGAGAAGGAAGTGAAGGTACAAAAGCTCCAGGGGACTCGGAAGAGCCGTCATCACGTTCAGCTGGTTTCCAGTTTCATTTCTTTTGGCCTCTTCTCCTCCTCTCACTCATCACACTCAAATGAATCAATGTCATCACAGAAAAAAATTGTTCTGCAGATTAGCTATGTTTATAAGTATGTGATAATTATGATAAATGAAGGGAGCAAGACACAAGTTTATGCGAACACATGGCTGGCTGTTATGCGCCTGCGCAGCGTATATAGACCGACGCACAAGTCAGCGCTTCCGTTGAGCCTTGTTTCTACAAACAGCAGCCACCTTTCACTGCTGAACAAGAGGAGTAGCTTGTTCTAGATGGCTCTACCACAACTACGAGTTTCGTATCCATTGGTTTTGACGTTGATCTTCGCCTGCTGTAGTACAGGTAAGGCCACAGCTACGTACGTTACGTAGCTACGTGGCGAGAGCTCACCTATGCGAATATGTTCTGAGACCAAGGTGATAATTATGGCTATATAATATAGCTCTTCTGATTCTAGATTATGTTTCACACAACTATATTTCTATATCTATACAGTTGCCGCTCTGAATCAGGGTACATGTGATGCACTTGACAGCATAGACGATGACAGTACAACCCTCACCTGCACCACTAACTCTGTCTGCGACAAAACTACCTGTATTTCAGGCACTCTCTCAGGATTCAAACTTTGCCTAGAGCTTCTGCCCTGTATGGACATTCCAGGTTATAATACATGCACATTAGCACGTTGTGCATTAGAAACTTGGACATGGTAATAGACGTGCACCCCCAAAAATTGGGTATGTGTACCATAATGTGTCTAGTGTGAAAGATTTGTCGACATCTGCCAACATGTCAGGCAAACACGTTGTGTCAACTGACATTTATCTCCAAGAAGTCTGGCTACATGTCCAGAGTATGAAATTACCATAATTATATACAAGCATATAATTATACACTATGCGTAGACACATGCTAGCAGGAAAGGTACAGCTGTTCGTAACTCAACAACAGCACGTGATAACACAGGATGCACATTTTGTAAACTGCACAACCTATAAAGCTACCTGCTCCAAAGAGTGAGAGTGAGTGCTTGTTTTGTCAAGATGGGCAGCTATATTCTACTGGTCCTCTTTCTAGTAGCACTACCTAATGTACAACTGGGACATTCCCAGTGTGACGGTAAGGTTTAGTAAGTCTTTTTTTTGCAGCAATGATATGCCATTATTTGCAGTTGTGAGGATTGCAGCAGCTGTACATGAAACTTTGGGACTAACTCTTGAGGAGATGAAGGAAAGCATTAAAGCAATAGGTTTTCACACATGTGGAGGTACAGCAGGTTGGAGACGTGCAGTCTACCTGGATATGACAGACCCCAACACCAACTGTCCCTCTGGATAGAACATGACTGAATACTCCAAGAGAACCTGTGGCAGAGCTAGCAATGCTTCTTGGACTTGTGACCCAGTTTATTTTCCCGTCAGTGGAGGACCATACAGTCAGGTGTGTAGTAGGATTAGAGCCTACCAGTGGGGACTGCCCGATGCTTTTCTTGGATTTAAGCGTGGCCAGACTACTATTAATGATGCTTACTTCAGCGGAGTTGCTGTGATGCACGGCAGTCCTCGACAACACATTTGGACATTTGCTTGTGGACCATTTGAGAACCGACCAGATCATTCTTCCCAGCTTGTCCATGTGGCACTAATGGTAGTATACCGGTCCCACAATTTGTTGGTGAAGATTACTTCTGTGAGACTGGATATGAACCGCCTTGCTCCTCGGATGCTGCAAAGTACAGACTCCACTCCAGGGACACTGTATGGGATGGGAGAAACTGTCACCCAAACAGTTCATGTTGTTCTTTCCGCAATCCTCCATATTTCACCAAAACCCTCGACCAGTCAACTACTGATGACCTTGAACTGAGGATGTGCCTCCCAGAAGTCAACAACATAGCAGTGGAACTGGTTGAGCTGTATGTAAAGTAGTCGCTAAAATGCTACGTACCATGACTGACAGTTATTACCAAATGAACTCATGTAATTAACGTGTGTATGTGTGCATAGCTAACGTTTTTTGTGAAAAATTGACAAGTGCAAATTCATCAACCTTTCAAAATCTAAAAGCAACACATTTGAGATGCAGTAGAGTGTCTGCAGTATCTGCTATGGTCAATGTACATTCTGGCCACTGAGATTATACGTATTCGGGCTAATATTATAGAGACATAGGGGGATAGGTTAAAGAGAACACCAAAATCACTTTAAACACAATTCTATTATAGGCTATGAGTGTCATGTGATAGAGTCCAACATGTCAGCAGTGACTGGCCACGTGCCACGAGGTGGGAGTGCCGAGTGACAGCTCCTCTGCTGGGCCAGGGGAGGGAGGTGGGTGGAGTCAGGGGGCAGGGCCAATGGGGCCACACCCCCTCTGATGTGGAGGGTCTGTCTCTCTACTTGTCCCAGCCTCCCTGCAGTTCCACTGGAAGTGGTGGTGTTTTTGCTGACGTCCACCAGAGATGGGAGGGAGGGACTCGCTCCACTGTCTCCCACAGCGTGGGATGATGAGATACGAGTGTGCCCTGTTGAGGCCCGCAGAAGACCACTGGCAGAGAAAATATAATCTTGTTACAGAGGAATTTCATTAGGGAATGGCAAAATAGGCTCCTGGACTAGATTTCCACTGTAAAATAGGGATGCCGGAAAAAAGAGCTGCCCTGGGTGTAGTTGACTTGTTTGCTTTGCCTTTGCATTGCTACCTTGTTATGGACACGTCCACTTCTACTGCACCAGTCAGTGGTTATGATGAATCATAGGAGGTGATCTGAAAGCATTGACTAAGCCCCTGATAACTGTAAATCTTGTGTGTTTTTCTTGATTATGGAACAATTTGCTCATGTGTATCTTTATGGATTACGTACATGGATATCTCCAGCTGTTGTAGCTGTTCTCGCTGCATCTCCTCCAGCAGCTGGAGATTCCTCTGCTCCAAGTACTCCACCTCTCTCTTCAGCTCTGTCACCATCTCACCGACTGCCACAATCTGTACAGACACACTGTGATCAACTACACATAATATAAAGCCACAGTATAATGTTGTGTCAATACATTTACATACCTAATTTTTACCGTAATAAAAGACTGAGCTAAAGCCTGTTAAGTCCGATCTCATTAACAAGTTTCCATTTTAGTTAGCAGTTTGTGACAGCTAGTAGGAAACTTTAGTGAGAGAAACTTAACTAATTTCCTAGTTTTTGGGAGTTGTCAGTAAAAGCCTTTACAAACTATATGGGCTTTGGCATTAGGAAACAGTAAATTTGCGGAAGTGTTTTACTGGAATGGTTTGCAATGATAAGCCTGTGAGTGTACGTACCTCTCTTTTCAACCAGCCGTTGTCCACCATTTCTGCCCGACCCTCTTTGTCCATGGAGTCAAGTAGTTTCTCAGAGACCCTGTCCTTCTCTCTCTCCATCCTCTTCTGCCACTTGGCCTCTATCTCCAGTCTGGCCTCTCCCATTCTGCTCTCTTGCTCACCTGCACATTCATCAGAACAAAAACTGCACACCCTGAGCTGCATACTGATTTTCTTTACTGTGAGAGAAAGTGTGGGATGCAGAGCACAAGATCCACTTTGCCAGGAGATAATATGACAGGTGGTGTGGCCTGAAGCCGATCTGTTCTAAAATCAATATGGATCTAAAGATAGTCGAATGATTACTCTACAGCTATCCAGAATTTGATTGATACCTTTGACGCCCGTAATAGATCTAGCTGGGTAGCTACATTATCCTATATACCAGCAATGGACAAAAGTTTAATAGGAGTGTATATACTATACTTGTGTTATGTTGTTAGAAACCATATATTGGTGGTATTAATGTTTTTGTTAACACGGTGTTCTTTACTCACTCTCCATTTGAATCTCTTTGTCCCTCATCTCTTTCATTTGCTGCTTCATCTCTTGTGTGCGAGTCTCTTCAGTGTGCACAGCTTCTTCCTACAGTTAGACACTCCATCACACCAGTGCTGTTTGCTGTTGCAAGTAACATACTTTGTACTCCAGCCACTTGTCCAATTCTCGTCTCTCTACCTCTAATTTCTGCCCCACTGCCACTATTGTGTCCTCAAGATCTGCATGTATTGCATCACGCAAGTAAAAGCTGTGCTACAATGAACAGAGGTAAAACATCAAAACGGTGAATCATGAAACCCTGGCATGTAGACAAAGACAAAGTGGAAACGGAAGGCAAAACATTTCATAGATAAGTTGGCTTGAAGGCTATGAATGGCTTTTGTTATATAGATCTCTGGATCTAGGTTTCCTCCATGACCAAAGTATTGACAACCTTCAAGCGCCGTCTCCATGTCTCTGGCCAGCTGCAGTCTCTCCAGCATTGCCTCCTCCACTGCCTCGGCCGTCACCTCTTGTTTCTCGGCCTCCTGGCTCTCATACTCCAGGGCCTGCTGCAGCATCGCCTTCCTGTAGCCCGTCTGAACCGTCCGCAGGTCGTAGTTCTGTAGCAATAGTGCACAAAAAGCATGCACAGCTGAGCCAGCCCCTCCCATTAAACAAAGAATGTTTTTTCCGCAAATGTTGTATTATAGTATTAAGCCATTCTTCTACTATAACCTTCTCTTTCTGGCGGTAATTTCTGTCCTTGAAGTTTTCCGCTTCCTCTTCATACGTCAGTATTGAGTCCTCCTTGCCCTGAATCCTATACAGTAGAAACATAAGTGAATTGTGCGTGCACAACTGGCAGTTTGTAGTAAGCCTACGCGAGAGGATATGACTTGCCTGAATGTTAGCAGCGCCTCCCGCGCACCTTCCTTCTGGCTATCGAGGTCCGGAGGTGGCGGAAGGCCATCTTCTGACTTCTCTTTCTTCCCCTTGCCTCCTTTCTTCTTCCCCATTCGATCGCTCTACCGATTATCACTAAGCGCATGCGTTTAGCCTACGAAGAGCCCCACCCCTTTCATTGAACCGCCCCCGTCGTGTAACGTACTTTGACCTTCGAGTGTTTTTAGTGCCAAAAGCTTGGGTGGAAAAATGGCGGAGCAGGCGGCCCCAGCTAACCCGGGGGAACAGCCAATAGCGACCATGAAGCGGCTGGATTTCAAGAAGCAGAGCTTAGACGATGCCTACGCGGCGCCGGCGAACCTTCTCGAGATCGAGGTGGCGAACCCAGAGACGCACGGCTTGGCGAGGAACCGTTACACGGACTACGAGGTCCGGATGCGGGTGAGTCCTAGCGCGGCGGGCACGGCTCGGAAGGCGTGCGGAGCCCCCAGCTGGCGTGTTACTGGTAAAGAGTCTATCTCCACTCTCTGTATAGGCACATACTAGACTCTCTATGTGCTGTGTGTCTATTTGCAGACCTTCAAGTGTTGATAGAAATGCTCTCTTTACGAGTGAAGCATGTGTGTGTGCACGTGGTAAAGTGTTTAATAGCATGAAGTGTTCTGTCGTGGTACAATGCCTTCAGTGCTAGTTTAGACTCTGAATAGTGTGTATACAGCACTCTAAACCATCTTAGCCCCCCAGGTTGGTTGCTGCAGCCTTGTGTTTTTCCAACCGATTGCAACTAACATGCATGTGTGTATATATACACGTACTTAGTAAATTTTTAACTTTGTAAATATTTTCCATTACGTATATATAGACTACTTGTCTGTACATGTTATATTCAGAGACAGTAGAGTGTAAATGTGCATTATATTATTTGGTGCTCCATTGTGAGGTGTACTATAGTATTCATGAGCACATGCTAGAGATGTGTGTGTGGGGGCTGGCATTGTGTCTATGAATGGCACAGGAAGAGGAGGGGAAGTACTGTAATGCATAATGCCTTTGGCTTTTGGTGAACCTACAATATAGATGACGATCATTTGGGGATGGTTTGGGGAGACTCCATGTCTCTCCTGTGGTCTATGTGACGTTGCATCATTCTCCGCTATCTGGTCATGTGACCTCAACTCACTTACAGCTGATTCCTCATGTGACCGTGCATCATTCACACTTACCGTGTCATGTGACTCCACATCGTGGTTCGGGATATTCCAATTTTGTGTGATTCTAAGTTTTAGTACGATTGTAGCATAAGCCAGCCCTCTCTGTAACAATTAGCACACACCAAGGTAACCCTCTAAATCAATGGGACAGAAGACAGTAGTGTAGGGTGTTCTTTTTTTAGAGACTGTTCTTGAGGGAAGAGAGAGTGTGGCTATATTAGAGAGTTGTCCTCATAGACATGATCAATAGTCACCTGACCCTTTCCTATCCTGAGGGCGGGGTCTGGGAACACAACTAACTTACACATATCACTACAACTTTTGCACATAAGATTTACTACCATGCTCTTTCTGTCTCTGCCACGTCAGACCAACATACCCATCTTCAAACTTAAGGAATCGTCCGTGAGACGACGCTACAGTGACTTTGAGTGGCTAAAGAAAGAACTCGAGAGAGATAGCAAGGTTTGTAGGGTGGGACCATGTCTAATACATCATGTAGTGGGAAACATTTGAAGGGGAACCATTCGTGGTTCAGAGAAAGAAAAAAACATTTAGTCTCTCGCTTTTAGAACACAAATGTTGTTGAAGACCCCAATGTTCTCCCAATTGGTAGTTTGATGTATATACAATGAGAATGAAGAACATTATCTTCCCTGGTATGTGTAGCGTCGATTATAGTGTTGTGTGTGTGTAATTATACTGTTGCCAGGGGGATATCCACAGCGGTCCCCATTACGGAGACAGGGTGTGCATTAATTAGAGTCCTTTCTCTCTCTCCAGATTGTGGTTCCTCCGCTACCTGGCAAAGCTCTCAAAAGACAGCTTCCGTTTATGGGAGGCGACGGTGAGTTACGTAACAACTCTTTTCATTGTGAGTATATGGAGTTGTAGGCCGTGTGTTTGGTCTGGTTGGGTTTTGGCTCACCTCTCTGTGCGTTTTTAATTGCTCAGTGGCATGCAGATCTGCCAGTCAAAAGATACTTATCCCCCTAGGCATGTTGTCTTTCTGTCCTGGGGAGCTCTGCACACGTAGAAGATATTGTGTATATATGTACAACATTGTACACTATGGCCCTAGGCATATTTCTGTCCTGAGGAGCTCTGCATAGAACATACACTGTGGTCAGAATGACTGTGTATAATAATATGTGGGAAATAAAATACTTTTGGGTTTGGTGTAATTATAGTGAATTTGACTTACGTTGAGGGACGGTTAGCCAACAATTGATGGAAATCTGTCTCTCTTCCTTCACGTTTAAGAGTAACAGCAATGGGTACCATGATAGACGACTATCGTTTCCCAGCCACGGCCACAGAAGTGTGCAACTGTTTATTGTACATTGTACGTGGTGTTGCGACTGCTACAATGCTCATGTTACGTGACTCACAATGCAGTATTTTTGACGAGGAATTCATAGACGACAGAGCTGGAAGAGTTTGTAAACAAGTTAGAGGACTTGAGCGTTGCATTGGATACCAATCCTCCCACATGTCTCAAGGAAAGCTAACAACCATCCTGAGGACCCCGCCTCGTTTGCATTCATACACCCACGTAGAATTACAGAACCGAATGCAATGTTGTGTTCGCTGTGCAGGACCAGCTCAGGTCAGGTGCAAGTTTTGGCTTTCTTCACCGCATTTATAATAAGAGATATTCTAGAAAATTGGATATCATATACAGCCTTACTGACGACCGAGTAGCTCTCGCTTTCTCCTAAAATTTTTAGTGGAAAATATGTTATAAAGTGGTTTTGCCGCATCATTTTGGCAACTCATGGATCACTATCAGTGGTGGCACTCTTTAACAAGTGCAACACCAGAAAGACTTGACAGCTCTGTATACAGGCTTCGCAATAGCTAGATTAGCAATATTTTCTCTGTGACGTTTACTCCAACATACATTCACATCAATGTTTTTGCATAATGCCCTTCCCACTGCCAAAATATTCTCATTTCCTACGAATGGGAGCTAATCAGCAACCCCTTGGAGGACATTCACTGTCAACAAACTGTAATCAGAAATACATTAAATGTTCGCACTCACATTTCCGTGCCAAAAGCACAATTGCGCCTTTTGTTTCACGTGTAAGACTTTCCTTGTGTATAATTATCAACCACCATACTACTTTTGCCACTGATTAGTATATATACTACCAATACGCTGGTAATAATTATGTTGCAGTACAATAATTGTTTCAATGAATTTTCCCCTACTTAATTCCTATCTCTCTCTCTCTATCTCTTTCTCTCTATATCTCTCTCTCCCTCTCTCTCTCTCTCTCTCTCCTCTCTCATCTCTCTCTATCTCTCTCCTCTCCCTCTCTCTCTCTCTCTCTCTCTCTCTCTCTCAGGAATGCCGTCATCCACGAGCACAGAACGACGTGGCACTGCACAGGTCCTCAGAGCCATGCTGATCTTACTCCGGGAAAGTTACGGAGACAAACTGCTCGTGAAACGAGGAACAAACAACTCGATTTCAAAATTCTCTCCTTTTAAATGTCTCCTCTGTTTACTCCCTGTAGTTTTTTTGGTCTGATCCCAAAATACACGCACGCCAACAAACACACAACCAATTTTAATCGCACAGTATAATTACAGGTAGAATTATAGTTATATTTAAATCTTTAGCCGAAACTTTTCGTGGCGTGCTCCATACCGTCGCCCATTAAGATTACGCACCGCGTTTTTGAGCGAAAACGCCAGCCTCTCCAGTACAGCCTCTTCACATGAAAGAAAGATGGAAGAAGCATGAAATCGTAAAAACCTTACAGGCCAAAAAGAAGAAAGAAACGACTACTACACAGTATTGTATATGTCACGACAGAGCTGCTTCGTCGCTCACCCTCCCTCTGCCAAGCCTTCATTGGGTTTCTCCTCCTGTCTTGAAAACAAAATCATTCTGTCAATTTGAGATCCTTCCTTGCCGCCACCTCCCATTCTTAAGTAATAGTACACAAACAGTCTTGTCTCTGGATTGAAAGCCACAAGATATAGAACCTTATGTCAGCAACAACAACAGCCTCTATTAGTCACCATACCGAGACTTCTAATATTATGCGTGTTTACGAGTCATCTGCCAACGCCCTATTTAATATAAAATCTCATTCCGTTTTCAGAGTGGTACTGTTGGCTGGCCTGTTTTCCCGGAGGGTTACTTCTTCGTTTTGCGCTTGTTGCACCATTCGACCAGCCTGTGGGCATTTGCCAAGTGCTCCGGCTTTTTTCTCTTCCCCACTGTACCCAGCACTCATCGAATGAAGCGTAACATGTCTATTGTCAAAGCGATAGCATAGTGAATAGACTCTAGAAATTAGGTCAAACATACTTGATCTATAATCAGTCTACCCGAAATGTCCTAGCGGTAGAACCAAGCAAAGTATATCCAGCTAGCTTTTCAAACTACCGCGATATATATTCTAGAGTCACATCATTTCTGCGAGCGCGAAGCGCGCGG
>CASHTH010001296.1:0-21861 GCA_030341885.1 Geodia barretti | reverse complement strand
ACATGTGACACCGTCGGTGGTGCAATTGGGGCACACGGGTCTTTTCCCGGTGCAGACCAAACACACTGCCGAGCTGCAGCGACTCAAGGAGATGCTCGCTGCCACGGAAACCACCAACACCGACCTTCAGAAAGAGGTGAGTTGTACGTGGAGCGAAACTGTGGCCGGGGTCTTTATAGATCCCCATAGAAAATTATAGGCAATTGCCAGTTTTAGGAATGTGGAAATTATAATTATAAGGGAAATTTAGAGACGTTACTAAAAAGACATTCTTTCATCTTTAGTAAAATGTCTAAATTTAGCCCTTACGTGTACTGACACATTCTCTTTAGAATTTGGCTAAAAATGGTTTGCAAAAGTAGCCGCTGTGCATGTATTTTATTCACACGCAAGATATAATTGTATGAATGACAGTTTCCTGAAAGTATAGCCACATGATGTTGTACTACTGTGGGGGCTCTCTGGGTGTTTGTCGAGGTTTCGTTCCATTCCAACACAGAACAGCGATCTGCAGTTGAAGTTGGCACGGTCTCGGAACCAGTCGATGCGGGATATAGACCAGGGACTCAAGGAGAAGAGCGACAAGTGGGCAAAGGAGAGGAAGGCCATGGTGGACGAAAAGAAAGAGCTGCAAGCTGAACTGGACAAGGTACGTATGTATACATACAGTGTAGATAGTGTGTGTATAATACTGTATATGATGTGACCCACTACGGGAAAAGGTATACATTTTCTGTGCAAAAATACGCATTATTGTTTGAATGCACAACAAATTAATGCTGCATACAATGGTAAGAACCTGTGCCTTCGTAGCTGCTTCTGTTCTATATACATAGCACTATACAAAAAAACGTCCCAGTCCTTCTGCATATTATTCAGAGATATTGTGCATGGAACTTTGATTATGCAAATGGGGCGGAGTTGATCCTCGCAGCTACAAAAGACTTTTAACACTTAACCAGCCACCGACACATAAAATGTGTCCCGAGCCTAAATAAGCCCATAAGAATTTGTATATGGGGTCGTAATACTAGGCGCTAATACTTTATACATCAATATCTGCTTATTTAAGCAGATACCCATGGCGTCCAAAGGGATAAAGTGCATTATAGATGTGGCCCATTCACATACACAGGTAACCACGGGTTACGAGCAGCTGAAGATGACCAAGAAAGAACAGGAGTCTGAACTGTCGGAACTGCGACATAACAAGGAGCTACTCACCCAGTGGGAGCAGCAGATAGCCGACATCATCCAGTGGGTCTCGGACGAGAAAGACGCCAGGGCCTACCTCAAGAGTATGGCCAAGAAACTGGCCGACGACGTGGAAGGCCTGAAATCTACCGCCAACACTCTCAACAGGGTTTGTATAACCATCGTCTTTTCTCTTTATGACTTTAGAAGTAGCTGTATTTTTAAAAATTAATGCCACCTCTATTAAGTTTGTGCGTCCCTCTTCCCTCTTCCCTCTCCCCTCTCCCCCTCGTCAGCCGAAAGAGGAATGGATGGAGCGCCGCACTCTCCGCAGGGACAAACAGGATTTCCTGGACCTACAGCTCAGCCTCCAGTCTGAGATTGACGCAAAGTCAAAGATCGCCAAGGACCTCACCGACCTGAAGGCCCACTATGCCGAGATGGAAAGGTACACGTACGTAACTCGATGAACTGAAGTGTAGCCTGGCATTCATTCACATTGTGTGTGAAAAATTTTTTTAAATCTTTGGCTAGGTTCACAATGGGTCGCATTGCCCCTCCGCACTGTGCCGTGCTGCCGCATCACAAAGATAGATCTTCGTGGCACTGCGCAACAGGGCAATGCGACGTATTGTGGACCTAGCCTACTCACACTCCTCCCGTCTCTCCATTTTCTTTACTCACCCTCTGTCTTTTTCTCTTTCCATGCTCCCTCTCTCCTCTTTCCTCGTTTCCTCCTTCCCTCAGTCGGGTGGCTCAGGCAGACGGCGAGAGTGCTCGACTAAAGAAAGAAAACGAGAAACTGTTGAGCCAAATGCATCAGTCGAGACTAGGTAGAGCAATAATTATGTTGAATACATCAAATAGAAGTGAAGGGTTATGCCCACTGCATCAGTGTATGTGTGTTTCAAATTGTGCTAAACTTCCTGCTTGTCATACGTGAATGAAAGGATGTACTTGGCGAGTGAAGGGAGCCCCCCGTTTATGAGGTTGCACCCATAGTACTTTGGCCATTGACCATGCACCCAGAGCAATGGGCAGAACCAAAAGCACCTGAACATACACATACATAGAGATAGACCGGTTTCACCCTCTCTCAATTTCCTTCTCTTTGTCTGTCTCCCTCGTCTCCTCCTATCTCTCTTCGACCCCTCTAGGTTCCCGCTCTGACAGTAACAGTCATTTCTTCTCGTCCGGAGTCTATTCCAGTCCGGAACCAAAACAGCAAGCCCCGTCCCCTACCTCTAAATCTTCAAAGCAAGCCAGAAAGGTAGGAGAGTCTATCCGTAATCTCTTTCTGCCATTAGCGTGCTCTCATCTCCTGCGCATGTTCATACAATAGTATGTGAGGTGAATAGTAGTATGTACATGCAGTCTCATAGTTGAAAAGTTTTATGTATCCTTACAATAGCGACATCATAATGACATCATCTGTATTTCAGACCCCAACGAAGGAGAGTACGCACGAGCTGATAGTGAGGACGTTTGACACGCCCACCAAGTGTGACACGTGTACCAGTGTCATGTTTGGACTGGTTCGACAGGGGCTTGTCTGCAAGAGTGAGTTGCAGCGAAACCTCTCAATAAGGGGACGTTGAAAGTGTCCTTTATTCAGAGGCGTCCTTTATTTGGAGGTAGTATAATACACTGATGTATTAGTATGGGGCAGAAGCAAGTTTCCATATTATGTTGGAGGTTCTTCTCAGAGGTTTCAGCATATAACGTACGTGTGTTTAGGGAAATATGAGGGAATGGGCATTTTCCCAAGATACGCCCCTATTTGTGATGTATATACGTTTGTGAGTATAGATAGATCTTTGACATTAATGTTTCTCTGTCATTCCCTCTCTCTCTCTCTCTCTCTCTCTCTTCTCTCTCTCCTCTCTCTCTGTCCTCTCGTTTCTTTCAGACTGTCAGATGAGCTGCCATGTTCACTGTAAGGATAGGGCAGTACCGACTTGCCCCCTACCCCCTGGACAAGGTAGTCAGTTACAAGAACGAATCTAACACATTTTGATGGAGTAGTTGATTTTTCGCGCGTGTATTTAGAATCAAGTGAAGTATAAGATAAATGAGATTACCAGGTTGGCCCGCTTCACTCGCAAATAAGTATGAGATGGATGCTTAAAGAACACACAACAATATACTTGCATCCAATATAGTTATATACTGTACCTACATTCATTACAAAATCTTATGCTACATAAATGTAGAAGCTAATGTTACCACTAAGCTAATTTTTTTCCTTATCTTCCTCTCTCCTCTTTTTCCAGCCAAGTTGCCGTTTGGTATCGATGTCCACCACGGGGTGGGGACTGCGTGCGAGGGATGGATCAAGATCCCAAAACCGGGTGGAGTCCGGCGCGGTTGGCAACGAGCCTACGCCATCGTGTGTGACTTCAAGGTCTTCCTTCACGAGCCTAGCAACGACATACACACTCCGTCAGTCAGTGCCAGTCACATCTTTGACATCAGGTCTGTTTGTCTATAAACTATCTAACAGTATTGGAACACCTTTATACGTACTTTAAAGGGAATGTGTCCGTATATAAGGGCATTTAATAAGGAACTGGAATTGCTTGATGCAGTGCACTTAGATCTATTGTATCACATCCTGTTCTTTTTCAAAGGGACATAAACTTCAAAGTGTCTCAGGTGACCAGACAAGACGTCATCCATGCTGGTCCAAAACTCATCCCTGCCATCTTCAAGGTATATATGTATATGTACAATAGGTTCAAGGTTTGACATGGCTAGATTTGTCCTGCATGTGTGGAATTCCTTCTTCATCCCATACCGCATGTTATTTTTTATTTTTTTCAACCTTAGAAGTTACTGTTTTGCCTAAAACAAACCACAGATAGGTTGAATTAGTGCTTAACATTCGGTTATCTTTTTTATGCATGTCCAGTATCAATCTGTGTAAGTACAGTTTGGCATTGCACTGCGTTCACATACGTCTGTCTGAGGGCTGGGCATTTTTTTTCTTTTTGTAGAAATTATTCAGCACTGTGTCACATTCATGAACATCTCTGTGGAGAGATTGAGGGCTGGCTATTTTTAAAAATTTTTTGCCCTTAAACAATCCATGAAATAGTGTAAAGCATTCAGTATATATACCTCAGTCTTTTTATGGGGAGTTGGAAATTCAACCCTCATTCTCCCTCTCTCCCTCTCTCCCTTCAGATGTCGTGCAACCAGACAGGGTGTCCAGGAATAACCAGTGAGGCTCTGGTTCTAACAGAGAACGAAACTGAGAGAGATCGCTGGCTGGCAACTCTGGAGGAGCTACAGAAGGCGGCCAAGCAGAGCACACAACATGGGGTGAGCAACACTGAAAATGGAACCATTTTCTATTGTGACAATCAGTGTGTCTGCACTAAATGATTGCACTAACTGTGGTAATAGTTTCATGATTTTGTTCTCTAAGAGCCCTCAACTAAATGACTCACCTATTATATGGGGTGAGCAACACTGAAAATGGAACCAAAACGATTGCACTAACTGTGGTAATAGTTTCATGATTTGATGTATTTGTCTAAAAAAAAACTACTGGAAATGTGTTAGCAGCAAATATTTCGTTGCATCTTGAACCAATTTCTTTATTAACCAATGATCGTAATTGCTCCATGCTGTATGTATGTAATTACCGTGGTGCTAATCGTATATTACACCGTTACACAGGCTCCAATATTCAGTGTTCGAGAGATGTACAGCACCAACCAACTGGAGGTGTTGAAGTCGGCCCAGTCCGCTGCCATCATGGACCCTGACCACCTCCTCATCGGTGACTCGGAGGGACTCTACATGCTGGACATGGCCGAAGAGGGACTGTACAAATTTGGCGACAAAGACGTGAGGAAGGTGTCACAGATTTCGATGATCGAGGAAGAGGGACTCATCGTGTTGTTGGCTGGTGAGTTGGGGGGGGAGGGGTGAGGGAAGGGTGTGTAGGAGAAAGAGAGACGAAGAGAGAAAAGATTAGACAGAGTGACGCACATAAACAGTGTGGAATTATCCTTCAAAGAGAAGAAAGGGGCAATATGTTGCATATGTCACACACGTGCATGAACCATTATGACGTATACACGAAGAACAGAAAGTAGCATAAAAAACAGCATGAAATTATAGTTCATAGCATGCACGTCAAATCTTCACTTGGCCCACTAGAAAGATACTGAAACATACATACACAGAGTCGACAGTGCAGACATACCGATTATGTAATATATTCTGATGATTGGTGATTTAATGTATTTTTTTAATGATTGATGATGTAATGGGGTTATTCCCCCAGGTCGTACGCGCCAGTCGGTGCGACTCCTGCCAGTATCGGCGTTGGAGAGTGGCGAGATAAAGAACGTTCTCATCAAGGTCACCGAGACTGAGGGTGAGTGTGTCATCAACATCGTGTGGTATAGTTTTGAAGTACCTTGTGGTGTTCAATACAACCGAAATCTTTGTACCCTACAAACCTCGTTTCCCTTGCGAATCTGTTCGTAGAGAAGGTTTGTTAAAAAGCACTCTTTTCACACAGCGTCCCTGTCATCACTTAGTAAAGTTACTTGAATATAGTGTTTGGGTGTGTTTGAACTATGAAGTCACTGTGATATACGTGGACGAGAGCGCTCGCCTAGACTGCAGAGTGTCGTGGTTCAAATCCCACCAGGGCAGCTCTTCTTTTTCCTTGGAAAGAAGAGTTGCCCTGGGTGTAGTTGACCTGTTTGCTTTGCCTCTGCCTGTCTACCTCACCTTGTTGTTAACACATGTATTTGTAATCTTTCGTAAGACCCTATCCCCTCTTCACCACTGTATGTACGTTAGGTTGTTCGTCGTTCACATGTGGCTCACTGGGCCACACCTGGTACATATGTGTGGCAGTCAAAACCAGAGTCCTCGTCTTCCACATCAACAAGACCAAGACCAGATACGAGAAGAGGAGGGTAATACATGCAGTCATGCGCATTACACAGTAATACGTGTGTGTGTGTGTGCTTACAAAATTAGAAACAATAGTATGTAGAACGTAACTTGCTTTCTGGTTTGACCTAAGAGTCTGTCCTCCATGTAGCACAGTATAAGAAGAGAAGTGTAAGAAGTGTGTATTACATGTATGTATCCTTAGCTTATAACTTGCTTTCTGGTTTGACCTAAGAGTCTTTCCTCCATGTAGCACAGTATAAGAAGAGAAGGGTAAGAAGTGTAATAGATGTATGTATCCTTAGCTTATAACTTGCTTTCTGGTTTGACCTAAGAGTCTGTCCTCCATGTAGCACAGTATAAGAAGAGAAGTGTAAGAAGTGTAATAGATGTATGTATCCTTAGCTTATAACTTGCTTTCTGGTTTGACCTAAGAGTCTTTCCTCCATGTAGCACAGTATAAGAAGAGAAGGGTAAGAAGTGTAATAGATGTATGTATCCTTAGCTTATAACTTGCTTTCTGGTTTGACCTAAGAGTCTTTCCTCCATGTAGCACAGTATAAGAAGAGAAGGGTAAGAAGTGTAATAGATGTATGTATCCTTAGCCTTTCTGGCTAAGAGTCTTTCTAGTTAACACCTAGTTAACACCACACATGAAACAACACTGTGAAACCCTAAACAGCGAAGAATTTCAGTTGTTTCATTTGTTAAGCCGGCCAAATTTTCTATCTTATTGAACTCTGTGAAATTCCTCCTCTCTCTCTCTCTCTCTCTCTCTCTCTCTATTTCTGCAGGAGATTTCTCTGCCAAACCAAGTCCAGAGTCTGAGCGTATTGGGAGACAATGTGTGTATTGGCTACCAGTCTGGGTTCTCTCTCTACCATCTCTACTCTGACAAACCTGCTCAGAGTAAGGGGCCTGGGTTGTAGGTGTAGCAATAGAATAGGATGACCCACAAACCTGCTCAGAGTAAGGGGCCTGGGTTGTAGGTGTAGCAATAGAATAGGATGACCCACAAACCTGCTCAGAGTAAGGGGCCTGGGTTGTAGGTGTAGCAATAGAATAGGATGTATATACTACAAACCTGCTCAGAGTAAGGGGCCTGGGTTGTAGGTGTAGCAATAGAATAGGATGTCCCACAAACCTGCTCAGAGTAAGGGGCCTGGGTTGTAGGTGTAGCAATAGAATAGGATGACCCACAAACCTGCTCAGAGTAAGGGGCCTGGGTTGTAGGTGTAGCAATAGAATAGGATGTATATACTACAAACCTGCTCAGAGTAAGACAAGGCAATAGCGTACCTTTTTTGGCTAAAGCCTGCACTGTAGCACTAGAGAGTATCTTTAAAGCCCATGTAGTGCTTTATTGATACCAATACCTAAGCTGCTTTATAAAGTATGTATTATACATTATGGGTACATATATACCGCCAAGCATTGCTTGACTTGTCCATATCTCCTACATTCAGAACTGGTTCACGATGATGACCTGACACTGGGGTTTGTCCGTCTCAACAGTCTGCCAGCACTGCACGCCGTCCAGATCAATAATGGACAAGAATACATCCTCTGCTTCAATGGTATATATACATACACACTAAAACACCAGTCTTACAATAATATCCTGGTGGGAATTTGGTGGTAATTCATTTATTTGATCTGTATTCATTATAAGAAAGCGTGCTTCTTTTTTGTCCTGTACATCTCCTTCTTTCTCCTTTCTCTCTCTCTCCTCTCTTCCCAACTCCTCCCTCAGTGGTGGGTGTGTATGTCAACCAAAATGGAAACCGCTCAAGAAAACAAGAGCTTCTCTGGCATTCCTCTCCAACGTCCTTCGGTAACATACGTAAATGCTGAGTGGAAGTGTACTATGCCATAGCACAGTGGTTTGAGGTTTGAGGTTTGCCTATTGCGTTGATGATGTGAACCTCTACCTGGTTAGTTGCCCTGGTAGCTTAGCTGGTAGAGTGCAGCAGAGTGTCGTGGGTTCGAATCTAATCCCAACCAGGACAGCTCTTTTTCCTTTAAAGAAAGAGATGCTCTGGGTGTAGTTGTTTTGTTTGCCTTGCTTCGATCTCGTTGATGACACGTGAACCTGCAGCCACGTTAACTTTGGTTTAACTCCCTCCCTCCTCCACTCTCCTTCTCTCCCAGCCTATCTGGCTCCCTATCTGTTGGTGTACTGTGAGAGTGCCCTGGAGATCTACGATGTCAACACAGCCAAATGGATCCAGACTATTCCTTTCAGGAAGGTATGTACACAATAATTATAGTACCATCATTTTGAATCGACAATACAACTGAAATCCTAATCCCTACTGAATGTAGCATTTGTATGAAATTTGGCAGGCAAATTGTTACTGAAAAACATAACTATTGCACTGGTTAGCCTAAATATAACCCTTACACGTATGTACTGCCACATTCCATTTAACAATGTTCCTTCTGATGTTCACTTTTACTCTTCCATCCCTCCTTACGGTTCAGCTCCATTCCCTGTCTGAGAATGGGTGTCTGGCCAGTTCCAGTATGTCTGATCCTCCCATTCTCCTCTACATCAAAAAACAGATGGACCAAGGTAGAGTACGACCAATTTTCTCTAATCTACAACTACAACGCGTGTTTGGAATCGAAGATATCAAGAATGAATGTGGCAAGGCTAAATATAGAAACTGTTGCTGAAAATCAGAAAATTAAATGAATTCTTGCACATGGCCCTATGGTTTGGTAGCATTTCTAGATTCAGCCCTTACGTAATGCCACGTTCTCTTGAACTTCATGTGAATGCAAAGCAAACACATTTTCACAGATCATAGCATGCTGGAAGCAATTTCATTAGATGCAGTGTCATGTCTACGGTCTGACTAGAACCATTCACGTGGTCGTTAAGTGTAATTATTCATCAATCCTATTTTAAGTGTTTGGGTTAACTGTGTGCTAACTGGTTTATGTTCCACACAGATGCAATCCACATACCAGGGCTGTCAAGAAAGAACACGGACCGCATACGAGCCAGCAAAAGAAAGGCTGAGTGAGTCACAAATATAAGTGTTTGTGTTTTTTTTCATTTTGCCATTTTTACTTACGCAGTCCAAGAGCGCAGAAAAAGGCCCTACCAGGAAAGTAAGGACCTTACTATATATACCACAAACTAAGAACATTTTTTTCAATTTAAGTTGTCTTGTTTTTTCTCTTTTTCAGAGCGGCCATTTCAGGACCGACAAACTTCACTCATGTCGAGCATTTCGGTCCCTACCAGAGCCTCAACCCCGAGGAAATGCCTGTCAGTTAGGGGGAGATAATGAATGCATATACTAAAGAGCAATCTTAAAGCTGTTGTGCAGAGAAATTCTCAATTTTAAACCTGTCTAGAGAAACTGAGTAGGGAAGCTACTCAAACTGGCTCTAGTAAGCCAAAACGACATGCATACAGAAGAACGGAAGCTCACTTTTTAAGCTTGTATCTTGGTGCATTCTACCAAGTTATAGTGGGTGTGGGATTTCTAGCCTCTATATCCGTCAGTGGAGTTAGCTCTGGTAACACCCCTTCCCTTTGAATGCGCCTATTTTACCTCTGCACGTAGTACTGTGCTACGTAAACGCATGCTTTCAGCCATCACGTATGAGGCTTGCTATCTTCACTGTAAAGACTGCTGTGGTGTGTGTGTGTGTGTGTGTGGTCTGTACTGCAGGATGCAGGGACGTTGACTGGAGAGGCAGAAGTAGGTCCCAGTCCATCCATCCAGAGTCTCAGTGCCATTCAGGCTGGACCGGGTGGACCTCACAGTAGGAAGAACTCCGAGAGAGATGTAAGTAGCTCTATAATATAGTAGAACCTCTGATAAAATATGGCGCAACAGAAAAAAATTCCTTTCAATAAAGGACACACTTTGAGGTCCCAGATGTTCTTTTCTTCATTTGTAGTACATTTTTAACCTCCGAAGAGAGGAAACCTCCCTTTTAAGGACAAAATGCCTGGTCATTTCCATTATTATAGAGATGTGTCAATTATAGAAGCTCTGATAAAGGAGGAGTGTGATAAGTATGTACTGTAGGTAAGAAGAGAAGAGAGAATGGAGAGGAGGAGGGAGGGATTAGAGGAATGAAGAAGAAGGGGGTAGAGAGGGAAGAAAGAGAGGGGATTTAAGTGAGAATAGAGAGGGGAGCAGTTAAAAGAAGGAAATGAGAAAGGAGGAGGAGAAGAGAGAGGGGGAGGCAAAGAGTAAGAGAAGGCTGGAGAAAAATGTTTCTTTCTGCAGACGTTTTCTGATGCACTGAACATTGACAGATTATCAACTGGAGCCGGTAAGCAGCATAACTCTTAATCGAACTATAATTATATTCTGTCTACCTCGTAACAGATATATCAAGTATATTTGACAAGTACGGCTACAAAAGCGGTGGACTGGGCTCTTTCCTGGACGAAAATGGGCAATAATGTTTCAACCATCCGATAGTTATCCACAATGCATTTATTATGAACACTTGTGTGTTTGTGGGGCAGAACTTATTAACTGTTACATTTTTGTATCATCATAAGTACTACACTTATTCATAATAATATCTAATATATACCTTAGATATTATTTGTATGTGTGGAACACCACACGAAAGGAGACTATATTTATTGTTCATTAGTTTCTTTTTTATTCCACACAAGCTATTGGTTAATTTTTGCTCCAATAATAATTTTATGGCTTGATTATTAACCCTCATCGCGCATGCGCAGCGAGGAGTACAGTCGTTCTGTAGCTAGCTGTGTGTGTGTATATACGTGTCCGCGACTATTCTTCGCACTACAGGCTACGAGGCGGCTTATGAGTGATACCAACAGCTTTAGCGGTATATATAATATACATGGGCTAGAAAAGTAAAATGGCGATTTTGCTGAAACGACTGCGTTCGAGAGCGACAAACTGGCACGGTCGCGGACAGCGTTGCGTGGCCCAACCCGTCAATAAGCGGTGAGCATGCGTGTATTAGACGCGGTCAACGCAGTATGCTGGCTCACCTAGACCTCGACCTGATCCGCTTCTCTGTGTACCTTGGAGCACAAGAAGCCACAGCGAAGGGTGTGTATCGACTCCCGCATGCTATCTACTACTGTAGCTAGCCAGTGTCAGACTCTCCGCAAGACCGCGCAATAGCCCAGCCCACCCCCATTAGCGGTACCGCGCATGCACTATATTTCACACTGTTCCCGTAATCGGTGGGGGTCCTGGTATGATGGGTAAGCACCCCCTCTCTTGATCGTGAGGTCCCTGGTTCGATCCCGGGTGTGCGGATTTTTTTTACAATGATGTGTATGTAGTGTAACTGGAACGTTTTTTCATCACCTCTCAAGGCCAGCCCGAGTGGCTAGGTGGTTAGAGTCGTGGGGACTGACACCATAGGTGCCCGGTTCGAATCCCTATCCCGCACTAAAATGTCAGGTGGTCCAGAGCATTGGCTGGGAACAGCTCTGGTTCCTCCCCTTACCCACAAATCGACCACTGACCCATGCTTCTCAAAGGGCAGCGTATAGTTCGGCATTGCACTGCGTCCGTAGACGTCTGTCTGGAGAGATGAAGGGCTGGGCGTTTTTAAAAATATTTTTTCAACTAGGTTTTTAACTTTGTTTTGCACTAAACAATTCACGGGTAATCCGAAAATTAATAGAGACAGAAATAGGGCTGGCCATTTTTTTTCCAACCTACCATGGAAATGGTGCATAACATGCTGTTCTTTTTGATGCTCAAGACCATCAATTGTGGTGGTGCCAAACTTGTGTATGGGTTCCACATAGTGTGCGGAGGAGGGTTCATTGAGCATGAAATTAGTATGCATGAGAGAGAAGTTGGGGTATGCTTTGCTGATGAGGGCCAACAAGCCTGAAACAGCTGTCCAGAGCTCCACATCTTTTTTCTCTTGGCATCACATGGTCTATTGTTACATGTGAGCAAGGAGTAAACTTTGAGGAAATTAAACTCTTTGGATGCCATGGGGATCTGCAAGCAGAAATTGATGTACAGAGTATTAGCGCCTAGTAACATTGTGGACTTATAATGGAGGTTCTGGACACAGAGGTAGTGTCCTCCTTATGTCATGCTTTTTTTGCCACTAATTACTGTATAATGAAAAGCACTGAAGTGCAAACCCTCGGCGCACTGTAACGCGCACGCGTAAGTAAACGCATGCGCCGTACCACTAATTGATGGGCTGGGTTTAGTTTTAGCTGTTACTCGCGGTCTCTTGCCAGCTCGCGCAGAGTCTGACGCGGGCTAACTACAGTACTAGATAGCATGCGAGAGGCGATACACGCCCGGCGTTGCATCTTCTGGTGCCTCCGAGGTACGCAGAGCACGCGGATCGATCCGACTGTGGTAAGCCGTCCCGTCCGTTGTGTATTTGCATATTGGCTTTTTCGCGCTGTAGCTCTGCAACGGAGCATTTTCAGAGAAAACCCCACATATTTTCGGACCTTCATTGCCCGTTAAGTAGATCGTATCCTTTGTGAGACGAGCAAACACCCGTGAAGTGAGATGTAGAGTAACACACAGACAGACAGACACAGACAGACCCAATGAAAAGCACTAAAGTGCAAACCCTCGGCGAACTGGGGATGCGCGGTACCGCTAATTGATGGGCTGGGCTGCTATTAGTATGCGTTTACTCGTGATCTCCCGCTAGTAGCTCGCAGAGAGTCTGACACGGGCTAGCTACAGTAGTAGATAGTATGCGAGAGTCGATACACGCCCTTCGTTGTGACGTCTTGTGCCTTCAAGATACACAGAGCAAGCGGACGACCCGGTCGAGGTTATAAGCGCATGCGCATTTTCCGCAGCGATAAAAATGGCCGACTACGCATTAGCCGTACAATGGTGGAAGCGCTCTAGCTCTGCAACGGAGCATTTTCAGAGAAAACCCCACATATTTTCTGACCTTCGTCGCCCGTTGGGTAGATGGTAGCGTTTCTGGGACGAACAGACATTCGAGAAGTGAGATTGAGAGTAACAGACACACACACACACCCAACTACAGTACCCTCGCTGCGCATGCGCGCCGAGGGTAACTACTGTAACCCTCGCTGCGCATGCGCGCCAAGGGTTAATTATATATTTTACTCCTATAAATCTAGATACCTACGGAATCAACACACTATATACTATCATCCACACTCGCGTGGGATTTGCGAGTATATTTCACTAAGTGACCTTTAAACGCTGACCTCACGTGTGTCATGATTATCGAAAGCCCACACAAAGTACACGTACACACACCACACCCACATCCGCTCTTTACATAATGAGGAGTGTCGGTATCTCCTTACAGTTTTTATTTCCAACTACCGTCTAGCTGGCTTGTTGCGGGTAACCATGGCGGAATACGGGGAACGCGCTAAGAAAAGCAGTCTGACGCACTTGGTGCATTCCACGATCGGGCTCGGATTGTTGAAACCCGCGGAAACGGCCGTCTCCTCCATTTTGAGCAGCCCTGAAGAAGACGGTATGGCGGCTCGGCTCACCTTTTACTCCAAGACGAGTGCCGGGAGCGTGTCGAGTGAGAAAGCTGCACTGGACGTGGAAAGCGACGATGGTCTAACCAGTCTCGATACGGGAAAGAGGAGGAATAAAGGACGCCTCCCTCACCAGCCCTCACAAGACGGGTAAGTAAGCGTCTCTTGGGAGCCAAGTAACTAACCTCTCCAACAGAGATAGGTAGACTAGAAAGCTCGGGATCAAGAGCCTTATATCACGCGTCACATCGCTTGCCAATCTTTAGGGAGGTGTTAGTAGAGCTAATGTTGAACCCGAGCTGAAGATACACTCTTACTACTCAGAGTTCAGATTGATAAGATAATACATAATTATACAACCTTACTGTGTACATAGTGAGTTCTTTCTGTGGTTGTTGATAACACAAAAGTGAATACAACACATTTATTCGGTCATCAATTATGCAAGTACAGAACATGGATCGGATATGTACATATTCATATACGGGGCGTGGTATATATAACCCTTGTAAAGTGACACAAAACGGGGATGTGCGTACAACAGCAGGACCTTTACCAACAGGTCGATGATGTACAAACACAAAGTTGACACATTGCGTAGGCTGACTCCATTAAACAGTGACTAACAAATTCGGCTACACTTACAGTAAGGGTTTTAATTGCACCATTGATTGTGTTAATGAAGAAAGCTGTGATTACTATAAGTGAGATATTTAATTAGTTAGTGCACCTTCCAGTAATAACACACTTGGTTTATAATGAAGTATATACATAATTTCCAGCCTCTAAACTTCCTTCAACACAGTTAATACTGAAGCAGGATTTTGCCCCGTGACTCTTAGCAGTTACTACAACCCACACACTAGCAGCCGTGCCATTGTTTTTCCCTCTCAGTGACAAACTGTGTGTGTCCGTCCATTCATCAGCTGCCAATATGTTGTCTAGTACGTCCCACAACTTCTCCCAAGCATTATGCTACATTTGCTATAATTAACTAATGAGTGTAGTGTGTGTGTGTGTGTGTGACAATAGACAGCATAGTATAGCCTGATGCTGTAGACAAACACTGGGGGTTAAAAGGTCACGAAAGTATTGCATTTCCGCAAGGTAATTAATTTTCCAGTGATGTTAGCCAAATTAAGTAGTTAGGGGTGATTTACTATGCCACGCCCCCTTCCCCTTCTCTTAATCTCTTCCTTCTTTCATCCGTCCCTTCTCTCCCTCTTCTCCCTCCATTTCTTTCCCTCACTCCCTCCTCCCTCTCTCCCTCTTTCTCCCTCCATTTCTTTCCCTCACTCCCTCCTCCCTCTCTCCCTCTTTCTCCCTCCATTTCTTTCCCTCACTCCCTCCTCCCTCTCTCCCTCTCTCCTTATCCCCCCTATTACTCACTAGTATATTGGCATACCTGACCGTTAATATCATGTTCGTTCTGCGCCGTGTGATAATTGCCTGTTGTTGACGAAGGATACTGTATTTCAAAATCTCGTTTCCCCGAAATATAGTTCTGGGTATATACACCGCAATAGATTCTGACTATTTTGGCGAGCAGTAAACGACCGTCTGTGATTTAGTTATATTTTTCAGGCTCACGTAGTTCTGCAGCCGTTGGTATCGCTGATACCTCGTAGCTTGTAGTGCCAGAATAGCTACTGACAGACAGACACACACAATATGCAACTTTTATGTTACATTATACATACATACATGGGATAATATGACGGTCGCATGTGAATGTGAAATATGCATTCTAGCGTTAGTCTGTTGTTGTTGTGGCATGTGAGGCATTTATTTAGATCAATTAACAGATAGACCACCAGATGCCGTGAAGCCAAAACCCCACGCAGCTTCGGAGCCAAGAAATAATGCTTTGGACATTACACAACTCGCGTATTAAACGCAATACAAACCAATGCAATTTACCTCTCCCTTTACCAGTTTTTGGTTTTTTAAAATATTTTCAGTTCCATTTACCTACCAGCAGGCACATTGTAATTGCGAAGGGTTCGAGTCCCGCACAAGGCAGCTCTCTTTCTGGCGTACTTTGCACTTTATAATATCTCACTCTGATTGATGGCTATAAGCAGACAGTAGGTGGATGCCACATACATACTTGGCAATTGAACATGTATGTAACAAATTGTGTATACCCTAGGCCATGCAACCAGCGTATACCATACACACACACGCACGCACACACATATTGTGTGATGTGATTGTCACCTACCAACTAAAAATTCTAACAAAGTGCCCGAAAGCCCACCTGGTTGCTTGGTGCAATTTAATCAGTTCATCCTGACGGCAGTTCAAATGTTTGGCTGGTTGCTCTGACTTCCACTACAGTCTATGCCAAGTACACATTGTAGCCCAACACAGCATGCAGGGGGAGGACTCGTTACACACCATTACACAAAAGTTACGACTGTTAAATTGTTATTTCCTAGAAACGCTGCATGAATCCCCACAAGTACAGACAAGAATGTATACAATAGCCTTTAGCTACATACATACATGCACGTGTATCTATTATACTGCGTATCCTGCTACGATTTATGTTAACTGTAGTACAATGTGAGTACACTGCAGTGTAGAGTAGTGGAGGATCTACTTGGGAAAGAGAGAATCACTGTGTGCAAGGACAAACAGAAACCACGGGAATACCAACGCCGACGGAAAACAGGGAAACAAAGTTCACGGTACAGTGAACTTGTGGTCGCGAGTTATTCCAAGGATGTAGGAGGGTGCTACTACTGAGCCTGACTTAACCGCGCAACGTCGTATGTACAATGTGGGGGTCACGTTATCTGGGGGCCGACCCATAAAACCAATTTTTTCACTATCAAGTTGTGTGCAGAGTAAGTTAAGGGGTGTTTTTAGAGAGGAGTTAGCCAGAAGAAGATCACAAAATGGGTGCCATATGTCTCTGCTGCCTCTCGCGCTAGCGTATTGTTGCTCCTGTCTGTTTGTGTGAATGTATTCTCGTTCCTCCCTGCCTGTCTTCTCTCTGTTCTCCATCCCTCAATGTACATGTATAGCTCGCAATAGTCCTCACCAATCACTGTCTCTGTACAGTGGAACCTCCGAACAAGGGTCTCTTAATCTCCGAACAAGGGACACTATGGAGGCCAATGTTTTGTCCTTGTAGAGAGGTTGTCCTATCTCGAGGTCAAATAATACACAAGTACTAGCATGGGGTTGAAACAAGTGTCCCTTTGTAGAGAGGTTGTCCCTATCTCGGAGGTCAAATAATACACTAAAGTATTAGCATAGGGTTGAAACAAGTGTCCTTTGTAGAGAGGTCGTCCCTATCTCGGAGGTCAAATAAAACACTAAAGTATTGGCATAGGGTTGAAACAAGTGTCCTTCGTAGAGAGGTCGTCCCTATCTCGGAGGGTCCCTTATCGGAAGTTCCTCCACTGTATTGGGTTGACGTTTTTCTGGATCAATATTAATCTCTCCTCCATCCATCCCTCTCTCCCTAAAGCTCCGTATTTGGAGATGAAGTGGAGCACGTCACCATGGGAGTCAAAAGAATGGGGTCGGACACCGAACTCATCGGAGTACAAGAAGCTCTCAATTTCGTGGCTCAAAGTTCGTCAGTCTCATCAACGCTGGGTGCCGTTGCAGTTCCGTCGGTTCGCGACAGGTCCATGTCTCTCCAGCCTGCCGCCTCTGCCATCAAGTTCTTCACAAAACCAATATCGTGGGAGGTACAGTGTTCTACTGTATAATATACAGCATTATATGTATGCACATAATTTAAAAAAATCTGGAGATGTACATATCAACGTTAAGGCCCGGATGTTTACAGCATTTTCTGGCCTTAGAACTTCCCCTCCCATGTCATATAATACGTAACTGAATACTCTGTAACAACATGTGCTGTGTACATGTTGTTGTGGCTTGTTTACATGTACATGTCACATGGTCTAATATCATCATGTATCTATTATAATAGGCAAATAGCACCATTTTTGTGTACGTGTTAGTGGAAGTTCCAATAGGATAGAATTACCTCATTGGTTAGGATGGAATTACAGCCTCCTGTACTGTAGTGTATTATGCTACCACGAGGTTTTGCCACTCGTAGAGGAAGTTCTATCATACCAGCCCATGTAATGTAGTACAACACAATAGCAAGTGTATGTAACGTGCTGGTAGAAGCCTGAAGGACTTTGCATTGTGTGTGTGTGTGTGTGTGTGTCTTTTCGAATTTTCCGTGTTGTGAGCCACGTTTCTGCACATGATAACAATGGAATGTGCCTCGGGGAGGATTTCTATATGTAGAATGTCCTCTGACCAGTCAGGCGAATACTGAGTGATTATTCCTCTGATTGAAACCAATCAGATTTCAGAACTCACCAGAGTCTGGCTCTAGACGTGTTGATTTCACGGGACGAGCTGCCTTAGAGCGAACTTAAAAATCGGTGTACAGTGCGCGACATAAGCAATCGGCAAAAAAGGTTTTGTCCCTAGTACACATTAACTGCGTATATATACATTCACTCGCGTATACATTCAACATGCATCGTAATAAAAGGGGCCTACTGTATATTGAAAGCGTCGAAACATATGTATAATAGTGCGTGTTTTGCCGTTACAGTGTAAATGTTTGTGCTCGTGTGTATGCGTCTTTAAGAACTGAAACGCTTTCACAGGAGCAAGGATACAGCAGTGTAAAGTGACAACTGAAACTGGCTGCTATAAACAACGGATCTAAACCTTCATAACATATGATATTATTGTGCCACAGTACAAATAGTATGCATAGGGCGCATGCATAACATTATCGTCTGCTTGTGTTTTGTGTGTATTGACAGCTGTGACAGTTTAATATCTGCTGTATATACCTCTTAAATCAACACACAAATGGATTGTGGCGTTAGAAACTGTATTGTTAGGTTCTCTAAATTGAGCTGTGTTTGTGATTGTGTAAATAGCCTGTTTTCCTTTTCTTTCTTCTCTTCTTCTATCTGTATTTATTGTTCTCCCTCTCTCTTTCCTTTTTATTTCCTCCCCCTCCTTTTCCCTCCCTCCCCTCTCTCCCTCCCTTTCTCTCCCCTCTCCCTCCCTCTCTCTCCCTCCCTCTCTCTCCCTCCCTCTCTCTCCCTCTCTCCCCTCCTTCTCCCTCCCCCTCCCTTTATCCCTCCCTCACGTACAGGAAAATGCGGTAGCAAACCAGCACATATTTCATGAAGTTGACACTCGAGAAGCGTGCTACTTCACTGACTCAATACACTGCCAGGTACATATATATTATATACATACGTCCTCTGTGGTATGCATAGTATTGTCCCATACTTCACCCCCACTAATCACGCAGCATTGACATAGTTCTTGGTCCAAATCTTGAGAGTGAGATATCCAATCAGATCGCAGAATCGGTATTCAAAATCACATTGTACCGACAATTGATATATGAGTTGAACATTCATCAATTCTATGTCTTTAATGTTTTGCTTTGAATGATACATTCGTTGAGATACGTACTGTACATCAAGTTGGGCTTCAGATGAAGTCTTTCAAAGAACGGTTTTTTCTTTACATTCGTGCAGCAAGCCAAACTGTTTCACCAAACAAAGCGACAAAAGATTCGTTGCTCAGGTATTCACGTAATTAACTGTGTGTACTATATATATACCATACCATGGTACAGTATGTGCCCTAATGATTGTACTGGTCAAGGTCAGCATAGCACACTCATAGCCAGAAAGGCATGGGAATTAAAAAGCTAGGCAGAGAAATGGGTTACAACCACGCACCTAATGTACATATGTAGATGTGGCAAAACCACTGCATTATAAACACTTGTACGTAATGTATAGTTGTAGCTAAGGGGGTATACCTTTCTCTTTTACTATCGTTTCCATACCTACCTACGTAAATGCAAGTACTATACAAGCTTATAGTCACATTTTATAGTCACTTAATACTAGCATTGTCTTTCCCTCCCTCCCTCTTTCCCTGCCCCCACAGCCTGCAAGGTCGTGGTACATGTCACATGTCAGGAGAAGCTTGAAGTTGACAGCATCCACTGCAAGGATACCTTCAGGGAAATTCGACAAAAACTCAGAGACGTGAGCCGAGAACACTCTAGTAGATTACTGACTCTCTACTCAGTAATCTAGTAGATTACCGACTCCTCTATTCAGTAATCTACTACTTTAGTAATCTATACTAACTTCTCTATTCGGTAATATAGTAGATTACTGACCTTTACTCAGTAATCTCTAGTAATCTATGGTCTGCTCTCTAGCTTTCTCTGTTATTACCAACAGACGGTGGTTGTTCACCATTTCTTGAACCGGCGGAAACCTGTCGGAAAATCAAAGTGCAGCAAGTGTGACAAAGGCTTTGGCAACTGGAAGTTTATGACTGGGAGGGTAAGTTAAGACTGCTCTAGTTAGTGTGTGTGCATGCGTGCAAGTTGACTTGTTTGCCTTGCCTTGCCTTTCTACCTCGCTACCAAGTTGTTGAGACATGCATTTGAATTCATGCAGACAGTAACATCATAACGTGTGGCACAATCTGATTGGTCACTCCGTATCCCTCTCTCTACCTCTGTACAGGAGGTGGTGGCAGTGAGTTGCTCGTGGTGTGGCGACAGCTACCACGTGGCGTGTTTCTCACCCACTCTGAACCAGGAGCCGTGTCACATGGGTCCTCTGAGGAGACTCATCATACAGCCTTCCTGGATCATCAGGGTGCCTAATGTGGACCGAGTGAGTAACACATTGGGAAAAGGACACCCTTGAAATGAGACATCCACCTCTCTAATGTTGTTCTTTCTAAATCGGGGTGGTCACGAATAACATAGTACAATGGAGTTCAATACGCAGTATGCTATAAGGAAATGGGCTAGGGGCTCTAATATGGACCTTTCTTCTGTCCCATTGGTGTCTGGATTAGAGAGGTTCCACTGTATAATGCTCAGGACACCTCACTAATATGACACTTTCTTCTGTCCCATTGGTGTCTGTATTAGAGGAGTTCCACTGTATAATGCTCAGGACACCTCACTAACATGGACACTTTCTTATGTCCCATTGGTGTCTGGATTAGAGGAGTTCCACTGTATAATGCTCAGGACACCTCACTAACATGGACACTTTCTTATGTCCCATTGGTGTCTGGATTAGAGGAGTTCCACTGTATAATGCTCAGGACACCTCACTAACATGGACACTTTCTTATGTCCCATTAGGTCTGGATTAGAGGGTTCCACTCTACCGCTAGTGAGCACGAAATAGAATAAACTAAGCTAGAACTGAATATATTATCTAGGAGTTCTAAATGTGTAAACCTGAACATCTTTAGTACATCACAGCTAGGCCTTATAATAGTGTCAAGTAACCTGTACAACTGGGGTACATTTCAGCCATGTAGCGCATAAGCCACACCTACAGTTGTGTCCTTATGCAATAAGAAAGTGGTTATAGCTCATGAGGAAACGTTGCTTTTCCTTTTCCTACTCTCTGTCAAGGCGGCATCACAGGGAGACGAGTCACCCAAACCGTTCTCAGTAAGTCGACGGAAGACAAGGAAGAGCAGGAGAAGGAAGGTCGAACAGAGACCCAGCAAATATTCCAAAGTGAGTTTTTAATGATCCCTCAACCATTTCCGTAGTATAAATACCTGTACATAATGTGCAGTTCTTCTTCCAAAACCACTCCGCGGTAATTTTTCTGCACACATGGGGATATAGTGCGGGTGATCAATAATATCTAGAAACGATTTAGCTACGGGTGCATAGGTTTTCTGCGTACAGCGAAAAACTGTTTTGTGAGGCAGGGAAATAACCTATCTTCTAGCCTGTTTTGTTAGTGCAGTTACCAAGTAGATGAAAAGCACTAAAGTGTAAACCCTCAGCGAACTGTGCATAATGTGCAGTTCTTATTCCAAAACCACTCTGCAGTATTTTTTCTGCACACATGGGGTATAGTGCAGTTCTTGCTTAAACGTGCAGTTACCAACTAGAAAATACGTAGGAAGATCCACATTCTGAAACCCCAGGAGCTCTCCGTATTAGGACCTGCATGAACAGTACATAATGCCTTCTATGGCCATATACTGTGTATCGAACAACTAAAAACAGTGATGTAATAATGATGTAATGTCTTGCAGTTCTTGTTTTTTGTTGACAAAACTGGACATGTATGCTTGCTTCTCACAATCATTGTCTAGTAACAGCTCCACTGTAAATCTTTCTCGTCCCAAAGGTAAAAGCCTTCTCGAAGCAGCATAAACCGCTGCTGGTG
>CASHTH010001295.1:0-11889 GCA_030341885.1 Geodia barretti | reverse complement strand
ACTCATTTTTCCTCTAACTGACTAATTCTTAAACTCAGTGTTACAATACTGTTTGCCAATTGTTTTATTTCATCCCGGAAACTCTTTTCAAGATTTGTGAGAGCTTGGGCAATCATGTTTTGCACGATAGACTGCAGTCCTTCCTCTATGCCACTGTCTACTAGGGTTGTTGTACCAGATTGCGTGAGAGTAAATTCTAGTGATTCCCTAGACACATTACCCTTGTCAGTGGTACCATTCACACTGCTTATACAGTTGGGTTGTAACATGCTTGTTTCTCGCCTACCAGAGTTGTCATGTTCATTGTGAGGCTCTAGTAGGCCACTGTTGTCAGGGTTTGTGCTGCTCTCTGAACCATTTTGGCTAGCCAAAACTTCTTCATTCGTTGCGAGCCATTCACCGATTGGTTTTCCATAATACTTTATTGATTGCTTCCACTTCCTGGCCTGTATCGCCGACATGCTTTCGAACTCACTCGGTGTGACCCATTTTTCTTTGAACCTAATGCATCTCCCAAATTATACTTGTTTGGTGTGTCTTAGTGTCCGTTCACGTTTTCTGCCACTAGGCGCGACAAGATCGAAACGGGTTCCGCGCTACGTTTGCGTTTCAGGAAAATGCGCCACATTCATATCCATCTTCTCGTTGTTCAAAACCCGTTGGTGCCACTCATTGGCCGCCTCGTAGCCTGTGGTGCGAAAACTCGCGCGGACAGATAGACAGAATGACAGAACGACTACTGTAACCCTCGCTGCGCATGCGCGCCGAGGGTTAACAATGATAAATTCTACAACAGAGAGAGTTTTCTGATGGGACCTGGAGGGGTCCTTTGCTGCACATCTCCAGTCTCTTTAAGCAACTTCACTGTTCTCCATACTGTGCTGGTATCATCTTCCAGATTGGCTGCGATTTCTCTGTTGGTCATTCCTAACACTTCTCTTTGCCACATCATTCTCCACCTAAGGTCTGCCGAGTATGCAGATGCTCTCTTGGTTTCGCAAGAAACCATCGTGGGCGCCTGTAGGCATAACACAGAGGTTCAACACTCCGTGTGAAACCTGCAACACATAGGTTCAATGTAGTTAATAGTTAAAACCTCTGATGTTGACTGGAGCTACTTACGACTGCTGTCAAGAGTCAAGATGAAAGCCCTAATAGGTGTGTCAAGGATGTCGACTTCACTCTGGAGACCGGCAGAGAAACTCTCGGACGACTCGACAGCAGTGTCGGCAGATATTTGAATCGTCGAACACTTCCTGGTTCCCCCTCCTGGTGTGAAGGTGTGGGTCGCACTTAGGCTTGTGTAATCATCTGGAGCTGGAGAGAAAGAGCAAGCTCAGTTATAGCTAAGCAGGTAGTTACATAACAATTAAAAAAGATAGCTCAATAGCATTGTGTGAATGCCTTAATACTCTCGGTAGGCCGTTTTAATTAACTTTAAGAATGTCACTTCTTGTCTGAGTTATTGTGTGAAATGTTCCTCACATGTGGCGGTTGATGGGAGGGTGTTAACAGTGACATCTACACTAGATGAGATGGAGCCTCCATTGACAGAGGCACATACTTCAATTGAACCGTCATCTTCTGTTACAGAGTACTGTGATGACTCTAGTGATATCTTGGGACCTATCAGAGAAATACATGTGAAAAAGAAGATTGTTAGACAACATGAAGGGCAGAGAACAGCATCTCTTTGAGATACTGATGCTAAGTGGATGCTGGCCAGCATTGGTCAAGTGCTAAATGCCATTTTTGACTTCAATTACCATAAATTACGGCCTTTTATCTAAAACAGATAAACTGCACCACGTGTGCCCATAAGCTTTGCTGCATTAGTAGTAACCTAAATTCTATCCATACCTTGTGTCCATATGGCTGGTAGGGAAAAGAAGGATCAATAGCCACTGCTGGCTTGCCATTCTCAGCCAACCTCAACAAAATCTTTCTTCTTTTAGCTACTCTTTCGAATAATAGCTATTCACAACTGCACACTATCGTCACTAACAGTTCTGTGCCTCGTAGGTGTGCTTAGTACTGACTGTGCATTCAGTCTGGCTACCAGCTGTATATGTATGCACCCCGCTCTGGAGGACATACACACATAAATATTGCCTCAACTGCCAGTGTTGGTGTGCGGGGGAATGTACTTATAAAGCCTCTCCTGTACCACAGGCTGCAGGGCAACAGCTCGGGATTGGCATAGTGCTTGCCAGGGCACGCTGGTATTCATTGGCACAACTGTGGGCACTGCAGAACCACACACAAACATGCCAGTCCAAGGATGTCAGTATCTGTACATGTATTGTACTGTATAGGTGAAACAGATAATGATGTCATTCTGGGTGGTCAGCAACAGACACGCAGGATGTGGTAAGGAATATTAGATCATCTTCTGGCACATGTGGCTAACACAGTTCCTTTTTACCTTCACATTATGCCACATGTCAAGGCATCAAAGTGCATTCCAACAACTGACGTACCAACTGACAGGGAAGGTGATATTCACAGGCTGCCTTTTATAGAAAGTTGTTTTGGGTGCTTACTGGCAAAAACAAATTATCTGTTAACGGAAGCGGCCGCTTCTCTGCTAGCTAGGGCGCGACACAAAAGGCATCATACACGAGGTACACTGTTATAACGACCGCAACTGCGCATGCATGTGGATTACAAGCTTACAGTTACACGCTGCCTGATCCTCGATACCCGCGCGAGAGAACTCCGTCCATTCGTAGGATTGCTGCGTCTCTTCGAGAGGCTGTAGCTACGCCTTTCCAATCTTCGTGCTTCTCAGATGCAAGTTTGCAGCTAAATTGGCTAGGATGGCTCGTGCAGATGCAGTTATTGTGTGCTCGCTCCCGCTCGGCCAAAAATGCATTCGCCTACTAGTATTCAACGATGAAGATTTGAGTAAAGGCTGTAAAGCCCTGTGTTACAAGTCGCCCCTCGACTATTAGAGTACTGCATCATTCACCGGACACCACTCTTTATCGGACACCTTCGAATTATCCGACCGCAATGTCTTGCATACCTACAACTCACTGCAAGGGCAAGGCGAGTTACATGCCGTAAGTTCGTCCCCCTTCGGGAACTAGTATCCGCGTTATTTCCCTCAAATGCGCATGCGCAATCGTTTGAAGCCCGTGGGCGGAGTCTTTGTGCATATTATATTATAATTGCGGCGGTTTGCGCCACAGCTGCGTACTGTCGTGTTCAGCTGTAGTATAGTGTAGAGGTTTTTTCGGTACATAACGTTGTCTCCGTTGTCTCCGTTGTCTCTTTAGCTCTAAAATCAAGCACTGTCCGAACATAGGGGCCATGACGGTGGTTCGGACGGTGAGCGATCTTTGTGCCGCCGTAGCGTTACTATCCCTCTGCCGAAGCTGGTACTGTGCATGCCTGTTGAGTGACACCCTCTGAGGTGCTGAACGTAGCGAGGATAGCTAACTCTGTCTGGTCCGAGAGAAATGGCTGTGTCTGGGGCGATGGTGTCCGATAATTGATGAGCTACTCTATACGCGAGAAAATTGTCAAGCACCCGGGCTCTGCCTAATCACGCCTCCACTTCGCGAATATTTTCCAGCCAGGAATGTTAGCTATCCCCAGCCAAAAGGCATTCCGCATCAAAATCTGGGGCAAAACTTATTATAACTTCGACAGAGTTACTATTGTGACAAGGAAGATGTGATACGAGAGGGAGCATAAAGTGGTTGTGCTGAAGGTCAGCTTGAGGTAAGTATACGCCAGTAGCCAATGACACATATTATATTGCTAACAGAACAAAAAACAAACATACTTAGATTAGTTCACAGGAGAGAGGTGTCAAAGTTGGGGGAGACACGATGAAGAGAAGAGTGTGTCTCAACTTGAAATGTGAGGCTGATCGAGTTGGTCAGAACAGAATGTGACGAAACTACTAAGAATAAAAAGCACTAAGTGCACCCCTCGGCGGTAAACTAGCGAGTTGTAGCATCGCTGTATACTGGGCCGTGTGTCCTCGACGGAGCCAGTAACACGAGTCCCACCGTAACACAGGGTAGATACAACGCCCCGCCAGTTAGTTGTGGCTTTTCTCACGCAGCTTCTCACGTGCAGTGGACTCGAAGGTGCTTTGGTACCACCACATACATTCAATGAGTGTCATAAACCACATTCACTAAAACACAGAAAAAGTCAGTCTCTGGAAGGTGGTTCCGCTCGGAAAAGGACAGCGTAGAGGTCGGGCCGTTCCTTGTGGGTAACACCATCAGAAGGGCAGGCAGACATCCATCACAACGTTTTTCATGTCAAACCTTCTCCAACACAGAGTGGTGTAGCGAAGAGCTGGCGTATCCACTGTCTCCTTGAGAATACTGAGTGCGCTTCAGATAGAGATGCCCGTAGCTATGGTAACGCCGTTCTGTCGCATGCGCGACGAGAATAACACGTAAACAAAGCTGGTTTACATGTTTACATGGCGCACAACAAGCCAGTACAGATAACACCGTGTGAAGGTTCCACTACTGGTATGCAGGTAGCGTACTAACTGAAACACTCGCGTCGTCTGGCAGTATAGATGAACGGAGTTTCGGTTGCGCCGAATGGACGCATCAGCGTGTGAGCGGTGACTGTAGTAGCCAGAGCTAGGTATTACCTTAGAGTAGCGGGGAAAAACTCTGTAGCGGTGCACCTAAGCCCAGTGAGTGTTCATCTCAGCTTATCTTTACCATCGGGATCGCTATGAGTGTTGTGTATAAGCGTAGCTAGAAGTAGTGGAACCGAAGTATAGAGGATCGGTCCGATGCACCGTGTGTTGGTGGTCTGAGATCTATTCGGCTCCACACCACAGGTGATCTCTTATTTGGTTAGCTTAGAAACCAGATGAACAATCTCATCTCAGAGCTAGCCAGGCTTAGCCAGTGGTACGTTCCTGAAAGTTTCCGTCGGCTCTCCAAGCCGCTCCGTATGTATTGTATAGTATCTCTACAAAAATAAGCGATTTCCCCCTGCATCTGGCCTAATCCGTGTAGGCCTGGCTGTATATTTTTTTGAGTACTCAAAAGAAACAGCTTTTTAACTTATATTTTAGATGCTCGGAAAGTCAAAATAGTTACACACAAATACAAAAACAAGTTTTTAAAAACGGGTACTCCGTGAAATTTTGATTTGAAATGTACAGGCGTTATGGCGTGGTGAGGTGCACGGCCGTTCGTGTCTCTGGCCTAGCCTGTAGAACTGCAGTTGACCATATGTTGGCTTAGTGGATGGTACATAGGTAATGGTTGATGAATATCTTCAGATGCTCGGAAGTTTTTTCCTGCATATAGAAACGTAGAAAGAGCTTCTCACATTTTGGCCTTCCATTGCGTTGCATACATTTATGTTTTCCCTCTGGGCTACGTCATTCGTCGTAAATAAATATTGCGCGTGTCCGCGCATTCCTGGTATTGGCGGTTATAGAGCAATAGCTCAGGTGTTTCAGAGGCTCTCATATTTGCTTTATTCAATCTATCTGCTCTTCTGTGTTTCAATGCTCTCGCCAGACGTTGTATAGATGGGAAGGCAAAGGCCGCAACCACTAACTGCTCGCCATCTGAATTATTATGCTACATTGCGAACATACCTTGCTCAGCATGTTTATCGTTTATCCATATATAGGGAACAGAGATCAAAACTGAGTGGAACCAACGTGGCGTAGCGCATGCTCCGGCGATTAATTGACATGACGCGTGCGCGCTATATAGCTAGAGCCTGCGCGCGTTGGCTTTTTCGCTTGTTTTCACGCCATATCTCTGGAACGCAGTCGTTTCGGGGAAATCGCTACGTTAATATCAATCTTCTCGTCGTTCACAACCCGTTGGTACCACTCATTGGCCGCCTCGTAGCCTGTAGTGCTAGAACTCGCGCGGACAGACAGACAGAACGACTACTGTAACCCACGCTGCGCATGCGCGCCGAGGGTTAATAAGTTAAACGGGGCGATGGCTCTTTCAAACACTTAACGAAGAACAGAATATAAAGGACCACCAATAGTGGTATATAGGAGATTAAGGTCGAGGAAACAAAGATGATATTTGAATCGTCGAGCACTTCCTGGATCCTGGTTCCCCCTCCTGGTGTGAAGGTGTGGGTCGCACTTAGGCTTGTGTAATCATCTGGAGCTGGAGAGGGAGCAAGCTCAGTTATAGCTAAGCAGATACATGACAATTTCAAGAGACAACCCAACAGTAGTGTGTCCCAGGCCTTAACACTCTCGGTAGCCCATTTTAATTAACTCTAAGAATATTATTTCTCGCTAGCTAACAGAACATACTTAGATTAGTTCACAGGAGAGAGGTGTCAAAGATGGGAGAGATCAAGATGAAGAGAATAGTGTGTCTCAAATTGAAAAGCGAGGCTGATGGAGTTTGTTCAGAACAGAATGTGATAAACTAAGATGTTAAAATGGGGCGATGGCTCTTTCAAACACTTTACGAAGAACAGAATATAAGGACCCTCAATAGTGGTATATAGAAAATTAAGGTCGAGGAAACAAAGATGACAGTTGGAAACGTAGTGTTGAGAATGAATTTGGTGGCCCGCCTCTGCACTCTCTGCTTCCAAGGTGCAAGTATAGTGAATGGAAATTGAGGACGGCAGATGGGTGAGCAGTAAAGCAGTGAAAAGAACCAAGAAAAATTATGTAGAGAATGTTTCAGCCCGGGGGCAGTGAACAGAGGAAAAGACTCTTCTAAGTAATCCAAGAACTTTGTATGACTTGGCCATTGTATATCAGACCATTTGAGATCGGAAGACAACACGACACCTAGGTCATTTTGCACTGTTTTTAACAATAGCTGAGTGTTGTGCAGGTAGGAGTTTGAGAATTGAGCATGACAGCATCTAGGAGGAAAAGAGAGAACAGAGCATTTTAACGTTAAATAGCAAACTCCAGGTAGGGTTAGCCTATTAGATCAATATCTACCAAAGATCAGTTTAGTTTTTTTAATGTACTTCATTATACTTTGGACATCTCACAGCACTTTCTTAATATCTCCATGCAGAGAGTCATTCCGTTCATGGATGAGTTTTATGCTAGGGCCTGCACAAATTCACTAGCAACTCTTTTACCAATGCCAACGATGTCTCTCAAAGAAAATTGCTGCAGAGAGTGGTTATTAAGAAGAGCTTGAGCCAGGGCAACTGCTCCCTCATCACAAATAGCTTGACCAGTTCAGGATCTGGAGAGTAGAGTTCTGATGAAGAAGAGACTCAGTGAGACCATTGCTCCTTCATTACCAATAACTGTGTCTAAATCAATATAATGTTGTGATTAAAGGTCTGAGAGGGAGCTCCAGTGTCACTTACACTCATTTTCTGTGTTTTGATGATTATTTCCGAGAGCCTTAGCCAAAGACACAACCCCATCAGCGAAAGACACCCAGGATGTGGTAAGGAGTATTAGATCATCTTGTGGCATCATGTGGCTAGCAAAGTTCCCTTTTACCTTTCACATCATGCCAGAAGGTTGCATGCTATGATGATACGACATTTTTCATTGATGGATGTGCATTCCTCAAACAACTGCCATACCTATTATACTACTGACAGGGAAGGTAATTTTCACTGGCTGGTTTTGGGTGCTTTATTTGTTAACGGAAGCGGCTGCTTTTCTGCTATAGCTACGGTGCGACACAAAAAGGCATCACACACGAGGTAACAAAACTCTTGACCACAACTGCGCAAGCATTTGGATTACAAGCCTATATACACGTTGCCTAATCCTCGATACGAGATCTATATAGCCAGCGACAGATCTAGAAATCTCGTCCACATTCGCAGGATTCGCTGCGTTCTTCGATGCCTAGCCGAGGCTGTACGGCTTTCCAATCTTCGTAAATAGGCTAGGATGGCTCGTGCAGATACAGTTATTGTGTGCTCGCTCCCGCTCGCCAAAAATGCACTCTCCTATAATACTAGTTATTCAACGATGACAAGTGGAGTAAAGGCCTGTGTTATATACACGTCACCCCTCGACTACGCGAGAAAGTTGTCGCAGGCTTTGCGTAATCGCGCATTCTTGCCCTCTCTTCCGTGAATTCTCCAGCCAAGAATGTTATCAACAGTCAATAGGCATTCCATAAGACAATAATTCCAAATCTGGGGCAAAACCTATAATAACCTTGACAGTTATATACTATTATGACTTTACAGCACATAAGGAAGGCATGATACAAGAGGTAGGATAAATATCAGGATGGTAGTGCTGAAGGTCAGCTAGAGGTATACACCAGTAGCCAATGACACAAAACAAACAACAAACATACTTAGATTAGTTCACAGGAGAGAGGTGTCAAAGTTGGGGGAGATAAAGATGAAGAGAAGAGTGTGTCTCAACTTGAACAGAATGTGATGAAACTGAGATGTTAAAATGGGGCGATGGCTCTTTCAAACACTTTACGAAGAACGGAATATAAAGGACCATCAATAGTGATATATAGGATATGAAGGTCGAGGAAACAAAGACGATAGTTGGAAATGAAGTGGTTGAGAATGAATTTGGTGGCCCGCCTCTGCACTCTCTGCTTCCAAGGTGCAAGTTGTAAATGGAAGATGAGGACAGCAGATGGGTGAGCAGTAAAGCAGTGTATAAAAACGAACCAAAGTTATGTAGAGAACCTCAGTGAACAGAGGAAAGGACGCTTCTAAGTAATCCAAGAACTTTGTATGACTTGACCATTGTATATTCATAATATCAGACCACTTGATATCGGAACACAACACGACATGACACCAGGGTCATTATGGACTGTTTTTAACAACAGCTGAGTGTTGTGCAGATGGAAGGAGTACAAGAATTGAGCATGGCAGCATCTAGGAGGAAATTGCATTTCTTAACATTAAAGAGCAAATCATTTCGTTTATGGATGAGGTTTTTGCTAGGGGTTGCACCAATTCACTAGCAACTCTTTTGCCAACGTCACCGATGCCTCTCAAAGAAAACTTCTGTAGAGAGTGGTTCTTATGGAGAGCTCGAGCCAGGGCAACAGCTCTCTCATCACCAATAGCTTGACCAGTTCTGGATAGTAGAGTTCTGATGAAGAGACTCCGTGAGACTATTGCTCGTTCATTACCAATAACTGTGTCTAAATCAAATTAATGTTGTGATGAAAGGTATGAGAGGAAGAGACTCCTCCAGTATCACCTACACTCATTTTCATTGTATGAATGATTATGATAGAGAGCCTTAGCAAAAGACACGACTCCAACATTACTTGTATACCCAAACAAGTTCAGTTTTCTTGATTCGTATTTGTGCTGGAAATATTCAGCCAGGACAATTGTACCATCATCAGTTAGTCCTCCAACAGATCAAATAAAATTTATCCACATTGAATCGAAACATGAAGAACATATTTGACTCAAGGCTTTGCCATCATCATCTGTATAGTTACTCTACAAGGGGCTTGTGATAGAGATACTGCTCCGTTGCTACGAATACTGTTTAGTGCCAAATCAATCTTTATCAGGGAAGAGTTGTGATGAAGTACCTCAGCTAAGGCTGCTGCTCCACTATCACCAATACTGTTGTTCCCCAGACCTATAATCTTAAGGGTGGAGTTCTGATGAAGAGACTCAGAGAGGGCAGTTGCTCCAACATCACCAATCCTATTATATAAGGGCTAATTGCAATTCACGGAGTGTAGAGTTGTGATGAAGGGTCTGAAAGAGAGAGACTGCTCCAGTCTCACCTATAATTTTGCCGTTCAATTTCAGTACACAAATGGTGGAATTGTGATAGAGAGCCTTAGCCAAAGATACAACCCCAATATTACTTACACCTGAGAAGTCCATTCCATACTTATGTTGGAGAATTTCAGCCAGGACAATTGTTCCATCATCAATTAGTCTTCCAACAGATCTAATAAAATCTGTCCTCCTTGAATCGAAATACGAAGAGCATATTATACTCAAGGCTTTGACATCATCATCTGTATGAAGCTTCCTTCACTGACTTCTGTTTTCCAACAACTTTTCTTCAAGTATAGGCTCGTGGGTAACAGAATGCAATAATTCCTGTAGTTCATGTGCAGTAATTTCAGAAGACGACATTGAAAAGTGCTGCAGTGTAGTACTTCTTTATAAATGTGAGCAGATATCCATAAGCTGTTTTATTTATTTGACATCTCTCACATTTTAATTCTATTCTTTTAAGTGGCAATAAGTTATTAGTGGCCATTGCTCTAAGAATAGGCTCCATTTTCATTTTATCAGAGCAAAAATTCAATTTCAGTTCCTTGAGGCAGGTAGTTGAGGAGAGATAATCTGCAATAGTTTGACTCTCCTTTTCTTCAAGAGTTACACAATTAATTGTGAGAGACACCGGAAGATCAATACTCCCCATTTGTGAATAATATGTAGGGAAGTTTGGACATGACATATGCTGGCTTAATTTCAAAGATAGCTAATGAAGATTAAGAACACTTTGAAACTCAACGAAAAACAATTCAAAATTGGTGTTTCGGTATTCCCACACATGTTGCCCTATCACATTACAACTGAGCCTGCTGTTGCATTGTCTTTACTTAAACCCCTCCTTCCTGTCAGTTATTCTTTTATTATCAACTCACACATGTTTTCTTGCACCTCACACTGAGATCACTACAAAAAATATAGTTTTTCCTCTACTTCATTATAGTTTGGACATCTCACAGCATATTTCTTAATATCCTTAGAGAGAGTCATTCTTTTTATGGACAAATTTTTTGCCAGGGCCTGCACAAATTCACTAGCGACTCTTTCACCAATGCCAACGATGCCTGTCAACCAAAACATCTGCAGAGAGTGGTTCTTGAGGAGAGCTCGAGCCAGGGCAACTGCTCCCTCATCACCAATACTGTTATTTGACAAGTGAAGGATCTGGAGAGTAGAGTTCTGATGAAGAGACTGAGCGAGGGCTATTGCTCCTTCATCTCTAATACAGTTATGGGATAAGTCCAGTTCCAGAAGGGTAGAGTTACGATGAAGGGCTTGTGATAGAGATACTGCTCCGTTGCTACCAATAGTGTTTTGTGACAAATCAATCTTTATCAGGGAAGAGTTGTGATGAAATACCACAGCTAAAGCTGCTGCTCCACTATCACCAATACTGTTATTCCTCAGATCTATAATCTTAAGGGTGGAGTTCAGATAAAGAGACTCAGCTAAGGCTACTGCTCCACTGTCACCAATACTGTTCCTACTCAGACCTATAATCTTAAGGGTGGAGTTCTGATGAAGAGACTGAGCGAGGGCTATTGCTCCTTCATCACCAATGCAGTTATAGGATAAGTCCAGTTCCTGAAGGGTAGAGTTACGATGAAGGGCTTGTGATAGAGATACTGTTCCGTTGCTACCAATACTGTTTCTTGCCAAATCAATCTTTACCAGGGAAGAGTTGTGATGAAGTACCCTAGCTAAGGCAACCACTCCCTCATCACCAATACTGTTCCCCCCCAGATCTATAATCTTAAGGGTGGAGTTCTGATAAAGAGACTCAGAGAGGGCAACTGCTCCCTCATCACCAATACTGTTAGATGGCAAGTATAGCCTCTGGAGAGTAGAGTTCTGATGAAGGGACTGAGCGAGGGCTATTGCTCCCTCATCACCAATACTGTTAAATGACAAGTCTAGGATCTGGAGAGTAGAGTTCTGATGAAGGGACTGAGCGAGGGCTATTGCTCCCTCATCACCAATACTGTTAAATGACAAGTCTAGGATCTGGAGAGTAGAGTTCTGATGAAGGGACTGAGCGAGGGCTATTGCTCCCTCATCACCAATACTGTTATGTGACAAGTTTAGGAACTGGAGAGTATTGTTCCGATGCAGAGACTGAGCAAGGGCTAATGCTCCTTCATCTCCAATACTGTTACTGCCTAAATGTAATTCACGGAG
>CASHTH010001294.1:0-87519 GCA_030341885.1 Geodia barretti | reverse complement strand
AAGTGCAAGCCCCTATATATACAAATTATTATGCATCACAATTACACCATGATTATGGGTGGCCGCGATTTATTGTTTCCGATCACGTAAGTCATTATAGAATGGTGTTGTCAAATGTGTTTAGGTTGCCAATAATTATAACACATTAATTTTGCCACAATTACACAGCCATAATGGCAGTTATTCAGTTTAGCCACATCAAAAAAGAAGGGAAATTGGTTATTTGTACACAATGAAGTTACCGTCAAAATGGGGAATATTATATATACGATATTGGACTAAGTGGATTATGTCATTGCCTCATTTCCTCTTGCTCCTTGACCTGCTCCCCTTCAGGTGCATTAAGGGCTAAACGGCCACGCGCAATTAAATATGGCGTGATGTGTATGCGCGCGATAGAAGAATTGTTGCGATAGTAGCCCAGGCACGAATGTGCGAGTGCTCACAAGTTGTTTACGGCGATAGAGAGTGAGAGAGAGAAGGCGAGAGAATTTGTGTAGCACCAGATGGCGTTCGGCCGTGTTCAATTTCAGATCCTCAAGGGATTCGAGAGTCGATGAGGAGGTTAATGTATGAGGGGGGGAGGATTAAATGTGAAGACAACATGTCAGTTATTACTCATGGTATCGTTCAAAGCTTCACCAGGGGCGGTGTCGGCTTAGGAAGAAACATGGAGACCCAAAAATTGATGACTGACAGGTCTATGATAAAACCGGGTGAAGGTGGCACTGGAAGACCAGTTTGCCGCTCTTAGGATATCCGAGGTGGATACTACTGCGACTTGTTTGGATGCGGTGCCACCATTGTTGCGGAATAACGAGTGTCAATACCGGCCTGGGCATCACGCTTTGAGCCACTTCCAATTGTGCAGCATTCCTGGCTGTGGATGTCGATAGTGTCGATATGAAGAGGGGTTCTTTGCCCCAAAAATTATTTATAAAATACTTTCGATATCTTATAGTAGTCCCTCAAGGCTGCTGACCCGGACATTAGTTTTGGGTTATCTGGAAACTCAGCGTAGAAGGCCTCAATAGGGGGCCCTTCCCTCCTGGTCTTAGTCAGCCCAGGGATAATGAACTTCGCTCCTCCGTCCAGGTATGAGTGGAAGGAGAGGTCCAGAGCTAACCAGGTCTGAACATCTGTCAGCGTCGCCAGCGCCATCAGCATGGCAAGTTTGTGTGATAGAGTCTGCAAGGATAGCAACATCATTGTCGGGTTGGCTTCCAATGGAAGGGACGGTACCACGTCACATCCGTGTGTGGGAGGATTTTGGCTAGGGAGGCGTGTGTTGAACACCCCTCTGAGAAGCGGCAGACCAGTGGGTGCTGCCCACCCTGCGACCATCCAGCTCTGTGTGTGTCATGATATTGTGAGCGAAAGTATTGACCCGTCCGTATTGCTTGCAAGCCTGAAACTGCTCATACAGAAACTCCAGGATGCTGCTCAGAGGAGCCGAAAGTGGATCGGTTGCCCTCTCAGACACCAGCCATCCACTTACGCCAGTTGAGAAGAGTATGCTGCTTCTGTTGACCCTTTCCAGATTTCCTGAGGACTGAAATAACTCCTTCTGAGAGGCCGATAGCCTCATAAGATCTCCTGACACAGGCCAGGCGGCCAGCGGAAACCGGCCCTGCAGTGCCAGAGGATGGGGTTGTCCCACCGTGTTGGTTACAATGTCCAGTAGTGGAGGGAGAAGTATGGGGGAGCTGGAAAGGAACTCCAGCAGTCTGGGAAACCACGTTTGGTTTCGGCCATACAGGGGGAATGAGGGTCTGGAGGACTCCTCTCCATGAGCTCGCCGGTATCGTGGATCAGGGCGAGGAGGAAACATGTAGGCTTGTGGGAGGCCCATGTGACTGATAGCCATCCACTGCCTACTGCTTCGGGTCCGGCTTCCAGCGGCAATACACTTGGAGCTGAGCATTTGTTCGAGAGGCGAACAAGTCGATAGAGAACGGGCCAAGGTCGCTCTCTAGTCTCAGGAAAACTTCTATGTTCAGTCTCAGGTCGCTGGAGTCCACCAGGTGCCGTGATAACTGTAACGAGTACATAGGATTGTATACCTGTATACTCTCGTGACTGCACGTGATGTGTCAGATTCTGTACCGTGGGCATTCTGTGTGAATGGTGGTTTGAGCTAACTGGCAGCCGTCTCTATGCCTGCACATCCACGCGTTACATGGTGGCAGCGGTGGGATAACGCCATCGGCAACCGTCTGACACGAACAACATGGCGTCGAACTACACGCTCCCTCCCCCGCCAGTACTAGAAATCCACGACCAGCAAGCGGCCGAGAAATGGAAAAAGTTCAAGCTCGCCTGGACGAACTATTCTCTGGCCACTGGCCTGAGCGACAAGGCCGAGCCAGTTCAAGTGGCTACGCTATTAACCGTCATTGGTGAGGAGGCACGCGAGGTGTTTTCCACATTCTCAGGTTGGGCGCACGACGGCGACGAGGAGAAAATCGCACCAGTCATCGCGAAATTCGAACAATACTGCCAACCTCGTCGAAACATCCCGTTCGAAAGATACCGCTTCAACCGCCGATCGCAGGAATCCGGAGAGACGTATGATCAGTACAGAACGTCACTACGGAAAATCGCAGAAAATTGTGATTTTCGTTCCATCTCTCCAGACGAGATACTACGAGACCGTCTGGTCTTTGGTATTCGTGACTCCAAGACCAGGGAGCGCCTACTCAGGGCCAGTGATCTCACGCTGAAGACGACAGATGAGATCTGCCGCTCAGCAGAAAGTATGCTGGCCCAGATGAAAGTTGTGGAGGACAGCTCTCCCAGCAACCCTGTGAGTGTTGTCAATGAACGTCAGACTAGACAACCAGGTGGGGGTCAGGGTAACAGGCGGGGAAAGGAATGTTGGAACTGTGGCCGCAAGCACGACTTCCAGAAGAGGGAGTCCTGTCCCGCATTTGGCAAGACATGTTCCAAGTGCCACAAGCCCAACCACTTTGCGGCAAAGTGCCGCAGCACGGTTCCCCCCTCGGTGCGCCCCGTCACGGATTCTGTGCGGACCGAGGACCCCGGACGAGATCTTTCAGACACACGTGGCAACAACTACTCTGGATGACTCCCAGCTGGTCACGCTGAGACTCGACTCTGGCAACTACATACGATTCCAGGTCGACACTGGAGCCCAGTGTAATGTTGTGCCGCTGGGAATCTACAAAGAGGCTACTGGGGACCGACAACTCGAGAATGTCACACCATCCCAGACGCGCATCACTGCCTATGGGGGTGCTACTCTTCCGGTCATGGGCACCGCTCTTCTCCGTGTGTCACGCGGTGACTTCCGCTGCCGACTAGATTGCAAGCTGGTGGATCACAAAGATGTGCGCCCATTGCTAGGGATAAAGGCTTGTGTGGGCATGAAAATCGTGTCATACCTTGATAATGATCACCTGAACAAGCCAAACACAGGCAACTCCCGCGTCTACACTGTGGAGGAGTCAGGCCTACTGGCGGTCAAACAGCTCATCGACGAGTACCCAACCGTTTTCAGCGAAGGGGTAGGCCGCCTTGAAGGTCAGTATCAAATCCGACTCGACCCGAGTATTCCATCAGTGCAACACCCACCCCGACGAGTCCCTGTGCCTTTGCGAGACATACTCCAGCGCACTCTGGGGGACCTGAACAACCAGGGAATCATAGTACCTGTCCAAGTACCCACACCCTGGATCAGCTCTATGGTGGTCGTCCCGAAAAAAAATGGCACTTTGCGGATCTGCCTGGACCCCCAGGACCTCAACAAGGCTATACAGAGGGAGCACTACCCCTTACCTACGATCGAAGACATCGCCACCCGTCTGCATGGGGCAAAGGTCTTCACAGTCCTAGATGTGAGCAAAGGTTTCTGGCACATTGAACTGGATGAGCCATCCTCGCTCCTGACAACGTTTAACACCCCATTCGGTCGGTACCGCTGGAAGCGAATGCCTTTCGGCATTAGCTCGGCTCCTGAAGTGTTTCAGCGCCGGATGCACGAGCTCATCGAGGGTCTACAGGGGGTTGAAGTAGTCGCCGACGATTTCGTGACCGTTGGTTTTGGGGAAACAGTCAACGCAGCTACCCATAGCCACGATCGAAACCTGACAGCTTTCCTACAGCGCTGTGCTGAGAGAGGGGTGAAGCTGAACCCTGACAAGGTGCAGCTGCGGCTAAGCAAGGTACCATTCATTGGTCACATTGCCACTGATAAGGGCCTATGTGTAGACCCCACCAAAGTTCGTGCCATCACAGAAATGCCACCCCCAACCGATGTGGCCGGTGTACAGCGCCTTCTAGGAATGATACAATATCTATGCAAATTCCTTCCTCATCTGTCAGACCTAACAAAGCCGTTGCGTGATCTGACACAGAAAAACACCGAGTGGGTCTGGGATCACCCGCAGCAAGAGGCTCTCAGGAAGCTGAAGAGTGCAGTAGCCAGCACACCAATTCTGAGATACTACAATCTGCAAGAGGAGGTAACTCTCCAGTGCGATGCATCCCAATTCGGCCTCGGTGCAGCAATGATGCAGAATGGCCAACCGGTGGCTTATGCATCACGGGCATTGACAGCTGCAGAAACCAGGTATGCTCAGATAGAGAAAGAGCTACTCGCCATCGTCTTCGCCTGTGACCGTTTCGAAGCTTATGTATACGGCCGAAGAGTGGTCAATGTGGAAACCGATCACCAGCCACTGGAGATGATCGTGCGAAAACCACTGAATAGCGCTCCCAAACGCCTCCAGCGGATGCTCTTGCAGTTACAAAAGTACAGCCTCGTGGTGCACTACAAGAAGGGGAAGCTGATGTACTTAGCAGATACGCTCAGCAGAGCTTACCTGCCGGAAACTCACTGCTCTTCTGTGGCCCTCGAAGTGGCTACCCTTGACCCCTCTACAGGTCTGGCACTGTCACAAGCGAGGCTGCACCAGTTCAGACATGCCTCCACAGATGACCCTACTCTTATCACGCTTCGCAGGACTATCCAGCAGGGCTGGCCAGCAAGCAAGTCCGGCCTCGCAGAGTCTCTGCACCCATACTACGACTTCCGTGATGAGCTCACCACTCAGGACCAGCTTGTCTTCAAAGGGTCCCTGGTGGTTGTTCCCATTGCTCTGCGGAGAGAGATGATGTCAGTGTGTCATGCAACACATGTTGGTGTGGAAGGCTGCATCCGAAGGGCAAGGGAGTCCATGTTTTGGCCCCGCATGGCCACCGAACTCAAGGAATACATTTCGAAATGCGAGACCTGTGTGACACACCGAGCCCTACCACAGAAGGAGACGTTCCTGCAACACGACATCACCCCAAGACCTTGGGCCAAGGTTGGCGCAGATCTCTGCGAGATACAAGGACGTACTCTTCTGGTGGTGTGTGACTATTTCAGTAATTTTGTTGAGGTGGAGAGCCTTCCGACAACCACAACCAGAGCTGTGTGCAAAGCGCTTAGAGCCCTCTTGGCACGGTATGGAGTTCCCGATGTGCTGGTGACTGACAATGGGCCCCAATTGGCGTCTGCCGAGTTTGCCACCTTCGCAAAGGTCTGGGGTTTTCAACACCAGACATCGTCACCACACTACCCGCAGTCGAATGTTGTCAAGACTGTGAAGCGACTGTTTGCCAAATGCCGCGAGTCTGGTCAGTCGGAGTTCCGTGCTCTATTGGATTGGCGAAACACACCAACTGAAGGAATTGGCACCAGCCCAGCACAACGATTTCTGGGGCGCCGGTGCCGAACGCTGTTGCCAATGACCAACGCTCAGCTAATGCCACTGTATCCAACAGCAGATGCTGCTCGAGCCCTGCAAGGCCAGAAGGCCAAGCAGCAACACCACTATGACAAGCACGCTCGAGACCTTTCCCCAATCACAGCTGGTGATACGGTCAGGATGCGTCTCCCTGGCCAGAAAACATGGACCCCGGGGATCTGCACTGGGCTTCTGGGACCCAGGAGTTATGGGGTTCGAGTTGGCGACCGTGAGTACCGCCGGAACCGAAGACAGCTACTTCATACAAAGGAGCAACTGCCTCGTGAGTCACCTATAGTGGAACTGGGATCAGACACTCCGGTGGCTGGTCAGGAAGATAGCCCCAGCATGGGTGAGCGTCCTGATAGGTCAGAGGCACCAGATCCACCAGAGTCACCAGCTCCTCGGGATCACATCGAACTTGGTATGAACACACCAGCGCATACGGAACCCAACCCGATTTCGAACATGCCCGCGCAACAACTTCCCCGACGCTCAGAGAGAGTCCGCAAGCCACCAGACCGGCTTAGTTACTAATTGTTGAGTGAGTATATACTGTACCTTGTAAAACTACCTTACACGTTATGACAAGTGTAACTGCATGGCAATGATAATAAGAAGAAAAAAAAACAGAAAAAAAAACGGTTGCTTGTCTAATTTTCTTTACGTTACTTTCTGTAACCATCTTATGTCTGTATGGAAAGAGAGATGTAACGAGTACATAGGATTGTATACCTGTATACCTCGTGATGCACGTGATGTGTCAGATTCTGTACCGTGTGCATTCTGTGTGAATGGTGGTTTGAGCTAATCGGCAGCCGTCTCTGTGCCTGCACATCCACCCGTTACATGGTGGTAATGATATTCAATTATCATTCATTGCAGTGACTGTAGAGCTGTGTTTCTGAGTGAATGTCTCTGAAACTCACCTCCTCCCTCAGTAGAGCGAGTGAAGGTGGTGGAAGAGTTCCCAGCAGGGTTGAAGACTGTGACAGTGATGTCATAGCTAGTTCCACTCCTCAGCTTGTCGATAGTGTAGCTGTTCCGGTCTGCAGGGAGTGGTCCACTAGTCCCTCCCTCAGCATTGCGAACTTGTCGTCTTCTTCTCGTCTGCTCTGTTAGCTCCCAGCTCACCTCAGAGCCAGTTACATCAGGAGGAAGGCCCAGGAGATAGTGATTGTATCTGCTGTGGCCACAACGGCATCGGTGTCCACCACTGCCTGGGGTGGCTGGGCTGGAGTCGACACTGCAGAATTGAACACAGGTCAAAAGTCACACACTATACTTCCTTCCTATGACTCACCTAGTCTAACTTGTTTCATGATGGGGGAACTTGCCAGTTGGTTTGGAGACGTAGCTACAATGGATATGGTGTAGGTCTCTCCAATAGTAAGATCAGTAAGTTTCAAACGTGTAGAATCAGCACCGAGCTCTACCCTATCATGAATGCCTCCACCATCATAGTCAATTCTATAGCCAGTGGCATCACTGGATGGACCCCAAGACACTAGGATACTAGTGGGACCATCCTGGACTGCTGTCACACCAGTGGGAGGTGATGTTCCTGGAGAACTTGCCTGATAAAATCAGCTTATACACATAATAATAATATACCTTCTAATGAGATAGTAGCCGAAGCAGAGAAAGCAATATTAGACACAGTACATATGTAATCTCCTGCTGTGGTCACATTCAAGGTGTGAGTATATTTGGCAGTCACTGGGTCATTCAACACAGTCTGGGTTCCTTGGGTGACAGTGGTGGAGTCTCTGGTCCAAGTGACAGTGGTAGCAGGTCCACCAGTGGAGATACAGGTGAGGGTGAACTGAGGACTGGCTCCACTGGTGATGGAGTGTGGAGGAAGTGTAGATAGCATGATTTGACCTGAAAAGTAACCGAGTATTGTGATTGCACGTATAAAGTAGCATGTATATTATACCTCTTCCACTGGTGTACAGTCCTACATAAATTGAATGGGGTGTGGATTCTGCATCATTAATTGAACATCGATATATTCCTTCAGCTGCAGTATCAGTACCAGTGTTCCTCTTCAGTCTCACTACCATAGGACCTCTGTTTCTGTACGAATCCTGGAACATCAGTACGATCTTTGTCACCCACTCTGGTCCCATGTCTGGAGCAAACCAGTTTCCTCCAGAAATAGGACTACCAGATGGTGAAGGACGGTTAGTGATACACAGTAGAGCAGTGTTATCAGTGGAGCCAATATCACTGATATTCAAAAGGCCGTTATTAGGGATGACAGCTCCATTCAGACTGAGGAAGACATCTGTGGATGGAGTGAGTGAAGAGTACAACAGAAATTCAGAACACACATGTGGAATGTAAAATAGCATTCGTGAACAGCATCGCAAATAATTAATGATGATATGTGCAAATACGGTACTGGTGTCTCTTCAAAGTGCCGGACAATGAAAAAATTGTACTAGCATAATAATAGCTTTTCACCCACTTCTAACACACAATATCACGCAATCCTCAATGCATACGCAATCTGAAACTATAACCACAGAGTCTACTCACCATCAGGAGTCTGGATCGTGAGAGGATCACTGTAGACTCCAGTACCACCACTGGTGACTGCTGCCACTTGCACAGTGTAGACTGTCTCTTTAGTCAGTCCAGACACTGTGGTCATTCCTCCACTGGAGTCTCCTGACACCATCTGAACACTCCTGCCTTCCTCGCTGCTCCCCTCCTCCCCATACCTCACCCAGTAGCCTGTTATCTCTCCATTCTGATGTCTACACTCCACTGGTCCCCACTGGACTGTGATACTAGTGGAACTCTCCACTCTCACCACCACATCAGTAGGAGGGGCAGATGGAGCTGTGAGCATGGGAGAGAATATCAGGAGAGGGAACCTTGTGAGGTAAATTTACCAGCAGTCAGTGTGGTGGCTGTGGTGCTGCCTTCTTGAGTCCCTCCATTCCCAGTCAGAGTGGCAGTGACAGTGATAGAATACTCAGTTCCCTCCTCTAGACCAGTCAGAGTGTATGATGTCCCACTAGCAGAGATACCACTTCTGGAGTCAGTGAAACAGTCAGTGTTGGTGTTGGAGTAGGAGATGGTGTAGGAGGTAGCAGTCAAACTGTCCTCCAGTGTCCATGAGATGGTGAGGGAGGTAGAGGATGAGGGAGTGGCTGATACAGTGAGTCCAACTGTGAAGAATTCCAGAAAAGTGTTCAGTGATGACTGTGACTAACAACCGACTGAAACTTCAATTAAGAGGGGTCTTGTAGCTAAATTCAGTTGTGCTACTGTATGACATATGTAGCTTGATAGTCATTTGTTTGCTCGGCTTTGTACACATTCGTGCACTGCCCACCTTAATGCCACAAGACATTCTTTTTGTCTAGCAATCTGCTCTGGAATAGCGGAAGGAAAATGTTAACTTGTGTTGCACCAGGATTTATCCAAAGTAAATCAGCTGTGCTGATTGGCTCCCACATTTTTTAAACATGACATCAAACATTACACAATTTTGCACACAGTGATGTAAGGGAAATGGTCTGGGTAAAAACAGACACAAACATGCACCCTCTTCTTCTTTTCTTTGAAAAGAAAGAGCTGTCCTGGGTGTAGTTGACTTGTTTGCCTTGCCTTGCCTTTCTACCTCGCTACCAAGTTGTTGAGACATGCATGCACACAGTGTACCTGCTATAATGGTGCTAGCGGAACCAGAAGATGGCTTGTTATTAGCCACAGTACAAGTGTACACTCCTCCAGTAGTCACAGTCAGAGTGTGGGTGTACTGTGCAGTCACTGGGTCATTCAACACAGTCTGGGTTCCTTGGGTGACAGTGGTGGAGTCTCTGGTCCAAGTGACAGTGGTAGCAGGTCCACCAGTGGAGATACAGGTGAGGGTCAGCTGGCTAGTGTCAAATGTCACTCCTCCAGATATTGAAACATCTCCTGAACAAAGTACAGCAGAATTCCCATTAGCACAGTCACACATCCATTTCATGGCACTGGCAAGTATAGTATACTCTTGACTAGTGGGCTCTATAAAGAGTAAGCTACTCTTCTCATACCTCCACTGGCAGGATACAGTCCCACATAGACTGTGTCTCTCACTGAGATGTGAGTATTATCATGGACAGCAACAGTTGGAATATCACAGCGATAGATACCAGTCGGTGAGTTAGCATTAGTGCTACGACGTAAGTCAACTCTCTGAGCTAGACGAGTCCTAAAGGTATCAACATTAGATGCAGCGAAAGGCAATTGAGTTCCATCTGGGAAATACCAGTCTCCACGATGAGAACCCTGAGTTCTATTACAACATGTGGTCAGGTCAGTGATACACTGAATACCTTCACCACCACCAACATCAGGTCTCCCCACTTGACTGATGTCTACATAGGAATGGTTGGCCAGAGTCTGGCTCATGAAGGAGAGACGGGGAAAGGTCTGAGAGTGGACCTCCACCAGAGACCAGAGGAGACTCAACATCACTAGGTGGAAGCAAGAATACATGTCTTCGCAGCTATAATAGCTAGCTTCGCTTTGTTTCGTTATGCGCATGCGTAGAATAAACGCGCGTATGGATGAGGTTCAACGACAAAGAGCTGGGAGCCTGGGCGAGCGTGTTCTCCCCCGACAAGGAGGGTCTACTGGAGAAGAAGACATAAGTAGATAGTACATCATGGTACATTGTGTCGATCTCTAAACGCGCTGCAAGTGTACACGTTCTGCTGGTGTCTTACCATGCACATATTAGGAGATGAAACGATTCCCATGAAAGTTAACAAAAAACTACAAACAATATCGTTTCTGTTGAGGTGTACAAACTGACATAGTATTGACATTCATAATGTAGCAAAAACAATGTTCAGTGGAGCACAAGCCATGTCCACAGTCACACAGGTTCATAGTCTCCAGCAGCAGTAGTGGTAGGTTGAGTGGTGGTGGGGGGAGGAAGGTTTTGTGGTACTTCATAATCATCTTCAGCTGTCCTTCCAGTCCCTCTCACTACATTGTAGGCCTCATTACTGGTGGTCTGGAGCTGGTCTGGATCTCTGGAGTGAGGCCATCAGTGGTATAGAAATCATCTCACAGTGTTTCATATGGGGAGACTTACACATATGCTACTGCTGAGATCTTAGAGAGCTCCACTGATTGATTTGTAGCTCCAACTGTAACTCTGTATCAAATCCAATGACATAATTATTATGTCATACTAATGTAGATCCTGCCTTGTTTTTGCAGAGTAATTCCCACTGCGACTTCTCAGCATCACTACCACTATGACAGTTAGTGAAGTTAAAGTAGCGATTATAAGAACCACAGCCACGGCCACTACTCCACCGACAATGGCTGAAGTGTTCTCTGTACTTGAACGCTCTGTCTCAGTGGCTGGAACAAACAAAAGACAAAGTTAACAATGAAGCAAACTCTCATTTACCACCAGTGGAGAAAAGTATGGGAGTGCTGTCAGTGGTTCCAGCTACATTAGTGGCTGATACAGTGAGTGTGTAGATAGTGGAGGGGTCCAACTGGAGGATGGTGTAGGTAGTGCCAGACAGAGGACCACTGGTACTCTCAGTGCCTCTGTCAGTGGGTCTCCAGACCACCTCCCAACTGGCCACCATCCCACTGGACACACTCCAGGAGAGGGAGATGGAGGTGGCTGCTATGGAGCTCACCGACACAAACACCTGTCCTGGAGCTGGGACTGGAATAGGGGATTACATTTAGATGAACTGTAGGACCCTATCTCTCTTACTTAGTGTGATTTCAAATGTGGTGGCATCACTGAAGAGGTGTTCAGATGTAGCTACAATGGATATGGTGTATGTCTGTCCATTGGTGAGACCAGTCAGAGTGTAGCTGTTGGTATCTCCACCACTGACAGTCTGACTACCATTGCTGCCTCCAGTGTAGGAGATGGTGTAGCCAGTGATACCATCCAGAGGATCAGGAGGAGTCCAGGTCACTGTGATATTAGTGGGACCACCCTGGACTGCTGTCACATCAGTGGGAGATGGACCTGGTAGTATACTATCACCATAAAGTTTCAGTTTGCATATTGTACATGTACGCCTATTGAAAATTTGGTTTTGTAACGTTCAGTGATGACCGTGACTGATAAAACATAACAACCAACCGAAAATCACTTCTTCACTTACCCCTGGTCATGATAGTGATAGGCGTACTGTATGATCCTATACCAGCATTGTTGACTGCAGCCACCTGGACACTGTACTCAGTCGATGGAGTTAGTCCAGAGATAGTGGCTTGTCTAGCATCACCACCACATTAGCAGTCGCTTCTACCATTCCGTTCCTTAATGCCTGTGCTGTGTAGCCTGTTATCATTCCGTTTCGTAGCAGACAATCAACCTCTTCCCACCCGACAGTGATGCTATTGGGTGCAGCAGAAACCTCTGTGACTGAGTTTGGAGCACCATTAGGAGCTGGGGAGAATGTAGTATGTACAACAAAGGTGAAGGCTGGCAACATAAGATACAGCAACCTCTCACCTGCCTCATTGGTCCTAACAGTGATTGAAGTACTGTTACCACTACCAGCATTATTGGAGGCTCTCACAGTGATATTATAGCTGATACCCTCCTCCAGTCCCATTATGGTATAGGTAGCAGGGGAACCGTCCACAGTCATCATGCCATTATCAGAACACTCCACTGAGGTCCACATCACTACATAGCTGTCCACTACAGATCCAGCAGGAAAACCAACAGAGATAGTGATGGAGTCAGTGGAGGTGGAAGATCGAACGAGTTCTGGGTTGCCTGGAACTGAACAAACCATAGCGATGATTAACAGCTTTCAGTAAAACTGAAAACTTACCTAAACCAACAGCCATGCCTGCTGTCACAACCTGACTGGGTAAGTTGGCAGATGTGGCTACAATGGATATGGTGTAAGTCTCTCCATTCTGAAGATTCTCCAGAGTGTAGCTGTTGGTAGAGTCACCATCAATGCTCACACTACCACTGGGACCTTCACTACTGTCATAGTGGATCGTGTAGCCAGTGGCATCACTGGATGGAGTCCATTCAACTAGGATGCTAGTGGGATTCGTCTGTCTAGCTGCCACATTAGTTGGAGGTCCAGTTCCTAGAGGAGTGAAGAAATGCACATATCTATTTGCCCAACTGGTCTTGTTCCCAGACCCCACCCCTCTGTGAGGTAAAGAGGGGTCTGGTAGTTAACATCTGAGATCTCGGTTGTGCTAGCTAGGCCCCACGTAACACGGCTTCATAATTGTACAAATCCCCACATGTACTGCCACATTTATTCACATGACAGTTTGTATCCTATTGGCTTACCCGCTTTCTGAGCATGCTGACTCAGCACAATAGACATTAGGTACGAGACCTCTTTTGTACGGAATGATGTAAGGGTCTGGCCATAAGACTAGATTGCTAACCGTAGTAACAGACACAGACATGTATGCATACAGTGTACCTGTCACAGTAATGGTAGCAGAGGCAGAGGATGGCTTGTTATTAGCCACAGTACAAGTGTACTCTCCTCCAGTAGTCACAGTCAGAGTGTGGGTGTACTGTGCAGTCACTGGGTCATTCAACACAGTCTGGGTTCCTTGGGTGACAGTGGTGGAGTCTCTGGTCCAAGTGACAGTGGTAGCAGGTCCACCAGTGGAGATACAGGTGAGGGTCAGCTGGCTAGGGTCAAATGTCACTCCTCCAGATATTGAAACATCTCCTGAACAAAAGTGCAGCAGAATCCCCATTAGCACAGTCACACATCAATTTCATGGTACTGGCAAGTATAGTATACTCTTGGCTAGTGAGCTCTATAAAGAGTAAGCTACTCTTCTCATACCTCCACTGGCAGTATACAGTCCCACATAGACTGTGTCTCTCGGTGAGTTGGTAGTATCATCATGGACATCATTAGTTGGAATGTCACAGCGATAGATACCAGTTGGTGAGTTAGCATCAGTGTTACGGCGTAGGTCAACTCTCTGGGTTTCACGAACCTCAAAGGTATTAACATTTGATGCAGGAAAAGGCAGTCTAGTTCCATCAGGGAAATACCAGTCTCCACGATGAAAGCCCTGAGGACTAGTACAACATGTGGTCAGGTCAGTGACACACTGAACACCTTCACCACCATCACCAACATCAGGTCTCCACACTTGACTGATGTCCACATAGGAATTGTTGGCCAGAGTCTGACTCATGAAGGAGACATAAGGAAAGTTCTGAGAGTGGACCTCCACCATAGACCAGAGGAGACTCAACATCACTAGGTGGAAGCAAGAATACATGTCTTTGCACCTTTGTTTTTCGGTGTTGTTATGCGCATGCGTAGAATAAGCGCACGTATGTAGTTGGGCGCTAACGGAAAAAAATGAGGTTCAACGACAAAGAGCTGGAGCCTGGGCGAGCGTTGTTTTGTGCGACAAGGAGGGTCTACTGGAGAAGAAGGGGTGCGGGAGAGGACACGGGTGAGGCGAATCTCGCCGTCTCCCACGTAGCAATACGACGATCTACGTATCTACAGCACATACGAAGACTGTAGGGTATTTTATGGACGGATGCTGAGACAGTGTTGTTGTGTATAAACCGTACTGTAGGCTGTAGCTGGTTGCTATATGTATGTAGTTTAGCTACCAGTCGTAGCACAGACATATAGCAGCTCCATCATACATGATTCACTGGTGGAGAATCAATAAACCCTCCTCTCTCTCTCTCGTGTGGCAGGCTGACAAACAGAGGTGGTTCAGACTGAAAGGAAACCTCCTCTTCTATTTCAAGGTGTGCGAGTTGGGAGGATGGGAGGTGATGAAGAGAACCACGTACCCAACCAGCCACTCCTTCACTGCTCAACCACAGCTGCTTCTGCTTTTGTATGCTTAGCACTGACTGTATATACAAACTGTGTCGGTCTATGGGACCAATACATGATAACTGGCTGGTGCTTGGCCTGTTGCTGCAGATACACAGTATAATTACCAGTGAAGTGTTTGCACGTCGTGGCAGTGTTGGATGTACATTTATAGCTATAATGTGCAGGGTTTGTAGTTAGTACATATGTATACATGGAAATAAGGCTATAATAGCATATGTACGTGTGTCATTATAGACAAACAGTGTGTGGTGTGTTGCAATGTGACAGTTTGGCCACACCTCCAAATCCACTATCTTCACCCTATGATTATATACACACATCAATTTCATACCCTGGGTGACGTAATACTGCATAATCACGCAAAGAAATTTGTGTTGCATTGTTTTCGCAGCGATTAAAAATCAATAAATTCTCATTTGAAATAAGTGAGCTGGTAATAGGATCAGACTATCAAATGTATGGTCATAACTTGTACTTGTGTTGTTGTGTACCTACTTGTGTTGGTGGATTGGTCAGTCTATTTGTAATGTTTGTACACATCGCATTAAATGGTCAAAACCCCTTCCTCCCCCTCCCGTCATATCTCAATCGCTGCTTGTGAGTATTTTTGGGTACTTATAGGCCCTGCCAACATTTGCCATCTTGACAGCTTGCTCTGTGACTATGTATGAATATATTGTGCATATTCATTACACATACTTAGTATTATGCTAATAACAAAATCATAGCTCCATACATCTATGATGATAGGTGCCAATCCCTATAATATTCTAAGTGAGATACTATCTTACTTGTGATAATATTTGAGAGCTGTCTCACTTTGCCTGCAGTCGTGTGGAGAGCCGGCGGGGGTGATTGTTCTAGAGAGATGTCGTGTTGAGAGAATTCATCACGAAACACGGCCTTATTCCTTCGTCCTCGGTCAGTCCCCTCTCTCCTCTCTCCTCTCTCGTCTCCATTCCTCTCTGCACTCTCCTTCTATCCTCCCATCCCTCTTTATCCTTTTGCTCTCTCTCCTCTCTCTCTCCCTCTCTCTCTCTCTCCCCTCTCTCTCCCCTCTCTCTCTGGCAGCATTTGAGAATGATGACTCCAGGACATATGTCCTCAGTGCCTTCTCACAGCCTGAGCTAGACTCCTGGATACTTGCCGTCCGCATGTCAAGGTATGGAATGGGGACACTCCTACAATAAGGAGACCCACAAATAGAGTTTCTCAGAAATCAGCTTTTATCTCACTTTTCATGTGAAATGAGGACACTTCACTAATAAGGGCACTTTCCTTCTTCTTTTGTTCAAAAACACACACCATTAACCAATTCTACCCTCTCTCTCTCCCTGCTACCCTCTATGTGTGCGTGCTCACCTGCTAGCTATGAGGGTCTAAAGGCCATGTACTATGAACTCACCAACAAGATTAACACCCTCACTGGAAAGGTACACCCCCTATCATGCCGAGGAAGTCAATTCTCTCCCTCTCCATTCTCCCTGAAGTACTCACAAAAAACGAAGTCTCCAATGGCTACAAAATAGAAGGCCTTGGTATATTGGTATATTCAGGGCTAGATATCTTAGCTACTGTGTTCCTCTGTGTACTATATCTTCAGGTAGTGATGCAGCTACTAGTATCAACAGCATGGCATGCCTCTCTCTCTGTGAGGACAGCTACAGATCTTGGTGAGTGAGCTTCAGCATCAATGTCTCTCTCTCAGATTACAGGGTGAAATTGCAATAGGAGAAAGCTGGCCATTTCCAGCTACTGTGAATAGGCTGGCGCCCAATATGCTGGCATAATTTTTGGAATAATAGGGGCTGCCCAGAAAAAGCATAATTCTGGGAATAATAGGTCGGAATTGCAATGTGTAGGCGTTTGCGCGATCTTCTGCCGGAGCTTCTGCCCTTCCGCGGTTTTGCGTAAAGATGGAGAACTTACCCTGGATATCTTCACTGCAAAAAGAGCGAAAATGAAGCGCATCACTCCACGGGAAGGCTAGAGACAACAAAACCGCGCGAACAAAAGTGCAGACTCGGCAATTTTCCTCGTTCTACACGCCCCCCTTTTTACGCAAGGGTTTAGCGCATGCCAGCTCGAAGGGAATAATAGGGGCAGCGAGGAGGAATAATAGGAAAGATTTACGAGAATTGCGGAATAGAATAATGGGTAAAAAAGTTAGCATAATGGCCTCAACCCTAACTGTGAGCAGCTGAGTCTCATGCAGAGACTGAGACATGAAGTGGTGCTACTCCACGACAAGGTATTGTGTCACTAAGGTGGTTTATTTCACTCGGATGTATACTTGTTTAGCTGGAGAGTCGAGAGGCTGAGATTGAGATGCTAAGACAACAGTTGGAGGAAGCCAAGAGAGAAAAATCAGTCGTAGAATTAGAGTTTTCTAACTATCGCAAACACACCCAGGTGACGCCATTGTGCAGCATTCAGGGTCCTCATCTATGCAATTAGCGGCAAAATTTTGTTTTCACAGAAGCTGTTGTGTGAGGCCGCAGTAGACAAGACGGAGCAGTGGCTGGAATCATCATCAAACTGATTATCATAATAATGTCCTATATACTTAGTACTATGCTAGCTTCATCTCTGGTCAATGGTTCTTTGCCTTGAAATCAAAGTACACCGCTATGTTAGCAGAGGACTAGCAATATAGCTGGTATATAGAGTCACTTTGTCAGGTGTGTCTGCCTCAAAGATAACATTCTCATTGTTTGGTCAAATAAAGCATGTGTACACAAACTTAGCTACAATGCGCAAGTATAACAAAAGGATACTTTATAGTGGAATATTATGATAATATAGTTTGATAGGGTTGAGAAGTGAAAGGTTAAGACATCACAGTCTCATATGCATCATCAGTTCTCCTCTCACTACATTGTAGCCTCGTGCTGGTGGTCTTGAGTGACTCGGGAGGTCTCTGCGATGAACCACATGAAAGTTGAGACAACAGAAATTGGCAAACTACCCCTTTTCAGGTCGTGCAGTCAAGAGTGGCAGTGTATCGTCAGCTCTTGTTGGAGTTTCTTCTTCTCATGAAAAGACTATCACCATCGCCTGCACTGCTATAGCAGTCACAATCACCACTCCCAACACACACCACCATGAGGAAATAGCTCTGGAGTGGACCTCAACAGAGACCAGAGGAGACGTCATGTAGATATAATTATAGTACACATCATGGTACTTGTGTCGATCTCTAATGCGTTGCATTGCCATGGCAGGTGCACACGCTCTGCTGGTGTGTTTACCATGCACATAACCGTGATATTTCATCCGCGTCATCCCTATATAGAGAGTCTACCGACTCTCTAGTACACATAGTGTAGAGAAAGTCTGTCATGTATATAGTGGTTGCAGAGGTCCTGCATATTTGCGAACCAGTGAGAAGAGAGAGAGAGAGAGAGTTCAGGTCAGTAGCTAATAGCTACACTGAACACTGTCACTACCCACTGCCATCATTCCATTTCACTGAGGTCCACATAGAAATGGTTGGCCAGAGTCTGGCCCATGAAGGAAAACAGGAAAACTCTGAGAGTGGACCTCCACCAGAGACCAGAGGAGACTCATGTAGATATAATATAGTAGTACATCATGGTACATTGTGTCGATCTCTAAATGCGTTGCACATGCGCAAGTACACGCTCTGCTGGTGTGTTACCATGGAGATGTAACGATGCCCACGAAGGTAAACGTAAACTGGTAAAAACTACAAACAAAATTCTTTCTGTTGAGGTGTACAAACTGACATAGTATTGACATTCATAATGTAGCAAAAACAATGTTCAAAGGAGGGCTCTGTGCACAAGCCATGTCCACTGTCACACAGGTTCATAGTCTCCAGCAGCAGTAGTGGTAGGTTGAGAGGTGGTGGTGGGAGGAAGGTTTTGTGGTACTTCATAATCATCTTCAGCTGTCCTTCCAGTCCCTCTCACTACATTGTAGGCCTCATTACTGGTGGTCTGGAGCTGGTCTGGATCTCTGGAGTGAGGCCATCAGTGGTATAGAAATCATCTCACAGTGTTTCAATATGGGGAGACTTACGCATATGTTGGCTCTGAGAACTTGGAGAGCTCCACTGATTGATTTGTAGCTCCAACTGTAGCTCTGTATCAAATCCAATGACATATTATTATGTCATACTAATGTAAGAGTGTATGATCGTGCCTTGTTTTTGCAGAGTAATTTCCACTGCGACTTCTCAGCACTAGAATCACTACCACTATGACTGTCAGTGAAGTAGCGATTATAAGAACACAGCCACAGCCACTACTCCACCAATAATGGCAGAAGTGTTGTCACATTCACAGCTAGTACTCTCTGCCTGGCAAACATCAGTGGCTGGAAATTAAGTTGAATATCATTACTACCAGAGGTATGACAGCACTCCCACAGTTTTCTCCATTGGTGGTAATTATTATCATTCATTGCAGTGACTGTAGAGCTGTGTTTCTGAGTGAAATGTCTCTGAAACTCACTCCTCCCTCAGTAGAGCGAGTGAAGGTGGTGGAAGAGCTCCCAGCAGGGTTGAAGACTGTGACAGTGATGTCATAGCTAGTTCCACTCCTCAGCTTGTCGATAGTGTAGCTGTCTGGTCTGCAGGGAGTCGTCCACTAGTCCCTCCCTCAGCATTGCGGACTCGTCTTCTTCTCTCGTCTGCTCTGTTAGCTCCCAGCTCACCTCAGAGCCAGTTACATCAGGAGGAAGGCTCCAGGAGATAGTGATGGTAGTGGAGGTCTCAATGATGTCCATACTAGTTGGTTTCTCTGGAACACTCACTGATGAATGGAGAATGAGTCAGTGACAGAACTATATTAGCATGTTTGGTCTAACCTAATGTGATTCTCGAACTTCAGGAGCACTGTTGGTCTGTTTGGAACTATCGCTACAATGGATATGGTGTAGGTCTGTCCATTGGTGAGACCAGTCAGAGTGTAGCTGTTGGTAGAGCCACCATCAATATCCACATCACTGCCTCCAGTGAAGGAGATCCTGTAGCCAGTGATACCATCCAGAGGATCAGGAGGAGTCCAGGTCACTGTGATACTAGTGGGACCATCCTGGACTGCTGTCACATCAGTGGGAGGTGGGGGACCTGAAAGTGAGTCAATATCATTACTGAATGACACATTACAGTAGATACCCTCCAATGTGAAGCTAGCTGAAGCAGAAGATGGCTTGTTATTAGCCACAGTACAAGTGTACTCTCCTGCAGTAGTCACAGTCAGAGTGTGGGTGTACTGTGCAGTCACTGGGTCATTCAACACAGTCTGGGTTCCTTGGGTGACAGTGGTGGAGTCTCTGGTCCAAGTGACAGTGGTAGCAGGTCCACCAGTGGAGATACAGGTGAGGGTGAACTGAGGACTGGCTCCATTGAGGTCAGACTCCACTGTCAGTTCCCTCAGGTATTGAGATGTCTCCTGCAATGTAGAATCAATTACACCAGGAACATTCTGTGAACCAATCAATACATACCTCCTCCATTGTATATTCCCACATAAACTCTCTGGTCAGTTTCTGTGTTGTCCATTTACCTCACAGTAATATATTCCTTCAGCTGCAGGATCAGTACCAGTGGTCCTCTTCAGTCTCACTACCATAGGACCTCTGGTTTCTGATAAATCCTGGAACATCATACCATCTACTCTGGTCCTGTCTGGAGCAAACCAGTCTCCTCCAGAATTAGTACTACCAGATGGTGGAGGACGGTTAGTGATACACAGAAGAGCAGTGTCATCAGTGGAGCCAATATCACTGATATCCACATAGCTATGATTAGTGAAGATTTCACAATTTAGCCTTAAGAATATATTATGGCTAAAGAAAGGGCAGCATAAGAGAGCAATAAGGATACAGGAAGGACTAACCTTGTGGGGTTTCCATAAAGACAGAGGAACTATACTCTCCAGTACCAGCACTACTTTTAGCTGCCACTTGAATTGAGTAGTTGGTGGAAGAATTGAGATTTGAGATTGTAGTCTTAGATATACTTCCCCCACTAATGTTTACCATGGTCCCTGTACTTGGATCCCTTACTACGTGATACCTCACTGAATAGCCTGTGATTGCTCCATTCTGATGGATACATGGTACCTCTCCCCACTGGACAGTGATGGTGGAAGAGTTCACCACACAAACATCCAAAGAGGAGGGAGGGGCAGATGGGACTGTAAGTGAGTGAAGATAAATACAGATTTGGCGAGCAAAAAGTTAGTCCACCTAGTCATCTGAATAGCGCGGTTATTCAATATTTAATGAACGACAATTCTGCAAACATCACATAGCTACAGCGATCCGAAGATTGCTTAGTTCGGCAATTTTTTGTATTTGACTAGTAAAATAGTCTAATACTAACCAGTGCCATTTGTAGCAGCTGTGATGTTGTACTTAATGATCTGACTCCTTAGAGTGGTAGTGACAGTGATGAGGTATGTAGTTCCCTCCTCCAGTTCAGTCAGTCTGTGCTCCATACTGTCAGTAGTGATGCTGCCAGTGTCACCGGAGCAGTTAGTGTTAAAGTATGAGACGGTGTATGAGGTAGCAGTCACATCTTCAGCCAGTGTCCAAGAAATGGTTATAGATGTAGTGGAAACTGAGCCCACCGACAGGAACAACGCATCTGACAGGGAAAAAGAGAATATCAACCTGGCATCTGTTGATGCTGTCAGACCTGGATATATTGCACATGCGCAATTAAGCTTATTCAGAGGTACTAAGAGGATGATCAGGGAGAAAGCAGGAATTGAACAGCCTGTAAGCATCATAGACCTTGTGTCAGTTGATCTCTGGGGGTACTGATAGACTCCAGTCCAGCATTGTTGACTGCTGCCAATTCAGTTGGAGCTGAGAGAGAGTGAGAATAAACCATCAGCACATCCAGATGGTCCTATTGCTCACCAGCCACCATTGTCATTGGAGTGATTTGGTTTACTTGGTTCATCTCCGAGGGAATTGGAGGCATTCACAGTGACTGCATACCTACTGTCTTCCTCTAGTCCAGTGATAGTGTAGCTAGTCATGGAACCTCCAGTGATAGTGGTACTGTCTGTGTCCTCATCAGTACAGCCTACTGAAGTGTCTCTCTGCCCACTCCACCTCATAACTGACTCCCTCTGAGCCACCACTGGTCAGGAGAGGGAAGATGGAGGTGGCTGTCGTGGAGTCTGACATCAGAACTGGGACAGCAACTGGGGAGAGAAAAAGGAAACGTAAACTAAATTCAGTATAATTATAGAGTCTGATACACGTTTACCTTTAGTCAACTGGTCCACTGCAGTACTGTATGGTCCAATAAGTTCACCATTCACTGCAGCCACTTGAATGGAGTAGGTGGTGGATGGATTGAGACCAGTGATGGTGGTTTCATTCACAGTAGCTCCATCAACAGTCAACATCTCTGTGCTCCACTCCCCATCACTCCATACTGGACTGAGTAGCCTGTGATGGCTCCATTCTGATGGATACAAGGCACTTCTCCCACACCACAGTGATGGTGGAAGAGGTCAAACCAGTTCCACAGTCAGAGATGAAGGTGTGGCAGATGGAACTGTGAGAATAGTTCAGATTAAAAGAGAGGACAGAGAACATTGTGAGGTCTGTAGAAAAATCGCGCAGTTCAGACCACTAGGTTAGCTGCTCTGCTCGCCAATTATTAAATGACCAACAACTCTGCACTACACACAATGTGCATACACTGAAAATCATGTACTGTGATCCGAATGTTTCTTAGCTCGCCAATTTTTTTTAATTTGCTAGTAAAATATTCGAATCACTACCAGTGGCATTGTAGCAGCTGTGATGTTGTACATAACGATCTGACTCCTTAGAGTGGTAGTGACAGTGATGAGGTACGTAGTTCCCTCCTCCAGTTCAGTCAGTCTGAGCTCCATACTGTAGGTAGTGTTGCTGTCATATGTGTCACCGGAGCAGTTAGTGTTAAAGTATGAGACGGTGTATGAGGTAGCAGTCACATCTTCAGCCAGTGTCCAAGAAATGGTTATAGATGTAGTGGAAACTGAGACCACCGACAGGAACAACGCATCTGACAGGGAAAGGAGAATATCAACCTGGCATCATTCTGTTGATGGATATATTGCGCATGGGCAATTAACTTATTCAGAGGTAATAAGGCATGGGCATGCATTCCCTCAACGAAGAGTAGATCAGGGAAAGCAGGAATTGAACAGCCAGTATGAATCATAGACCTTGTGTCAGTTGATGTCTGGGGGTACTGTAGACTCCAGTGCCAGCACTGTTGACTGCTGCCACTTCAATAGAGTAGGTAGTGGATGGCATGAGGGTTTCAATAGTTGTCTCATTCACAGTAGCTCCATCAACAGTCAACATCTGTGTGCCCCCACTCCCCATTACTCCATACTGGACTGAGTATCCTGTGATGGCTACATTCTGATCAGCACAAGGTACCTCCCGCCACTGAATAGTGATCATAGAAGGGCTGTCACTGGATGATGTCACGCCAGGAGGAGATGATGGAGCTATATAAGGACATAAACTTAAATGCCTTACAGAATGTGGGAAAATCAAAGTTCACTTTACCAGCCTCCTCGGTCATTGCAGTAACAGCAATACTGACTTCACTACTACCAGCTCCATTGGTGGCTGTCACAGTGATGGTGTACCTACTGACTTCCTCTAGACCAGGTATAGTATGGCTGGTAGCAGTGACAGTGGGTACTGTTTATGTCCTCATCAGAACAGCCTACTGAGGTGTCTCTAGTCCATTCTATAAGGTATTCAGTCACCACTGAGCCACTGGGAACACTCCAGGAGAGGGAGACTGTAGTGGCTGTTGTGGAGCCAAGACTGGCAGTTGGCTGACCAGGAACTGCACGGGATACAGAGAATCATTGATTGAAGAAAGTATTGGACTTACCTAACCCAACAGCCATGTCTGCTGTCACAGTGTCACTAGCAAGGTTGTTGGATGTGGCTACAACGGATATGGTGTAGTTCTTTCCATTGGTGAGACCAGTCAGAGTGTGACTCGTAGTATTTCCACCACTGACAGCCTCACTACCACAGCTGCCTCCAGTGAAGGAGATGGTGTAGCCAGTGGTACCATCCAAAGGAGAGAGAGGAGTCCAGGTCACCGTGATACTAGTGGGGCCATCCTGGTCTGAGTGGGAGCCTTAACAGCTGAAGAATAAGATGCACCTATTGAGTCTGTATATAGAACTGTTACACACCTACTATATAGAGTGATGCTAGCTGAATCAGAAGATGGCTTGTTATTAGACACCACACATGTGTAATCGCCTGCAGTAGTCACACTCAGAGTGTGGGTGTACTGTGCTGTCACTGGGTCATTCAACACAGTCACAGTTCCTTTGGTGACAGTGGTGGAATTTCTGGTCCAAGTGACAGTGGTAGCAGGTCCCCCAGTGGAGATGCAGGTGAGGGTCAGCTGGCTAGGGCCAAATGTCATATATTCAGATATTGAAATGTCTCCTGAGCAAAAACAAATAGCATTAGTGGCAGTTTATCTCATTGGTTACCTTCACTGGCAGTATACAGTCCCACATAGACTGGTCTGTCTCTCACTGAGATGTCAGTATCTTCATGGACAGCATTAGTTGGAATATCACAGCGATAGATACCAACTGGTGAGTTAGCATTAGTGCTACGACGTAGGTCAAGTCCCTGAGCTACACGTGCCTCATAGATATCACCACCTCCAGGAAATGGCAGTCTAGTTCCATCAGGGAAAGTACCAGTCTCCACGATGAGGACCCTGACCACCACTACAACATGTGCCCAGGTCAGTGATACACTGAACACTGTCACTACCACTGCCCACTTGACTGAGGTCCACATAGGAATTATTGGCCAGAGTCTGGCTCATGAAGGAGACATAAGGAACAGTCTGAGAGTGGACTTCTACCACTGACTTCAGGCATAAAATGGTAAAACATACACATACTAACTGCAAATCCATTGCACTTGACTTTTACCTGCTAAAAAGTGACCACTGTCTTTTGCTGCCCCACACTTATAAACCCTCCATGACGTCATAGCTGACTATATGAACGTGTCGTCATCATGGCGGAAATTGGTGGCGCAGCTCTGCAGAAGAACCGGATCAGTCGACTGCAGGAGATCTGTCAGCAGTGGAGGCTTCCTCTGCCGGTGTACCGCGAGGCGCAGGGAACGTTCAGCGAGTTCGGTACGGAGATCAGTCTAACGTTGGAGGGAGAGCCCGTCACCTTCCACGGCAGAGGCCGCACCAAAAAGATCAGCAAATCAAACGCCGCTCAGGAGGTACTGAACTACATTGCAAAGAACAAGGCTCACCTCTTGGAGCCGCCTCCAGTGACTGTGAGTCGTTCTCTTCCATCTTCTCGTCCACCCACGTGGTGTTGGCTTTGAACTATGACCTTTTCTTCAACACACAGGTGGTAGATGAAGGTGCTATAGTCGAGGCCCAGTCAATATGGAAGAAAGGTGGATGTATTCTCTATCATACTAGCTGGTGTGTTATCTTTTATACAGGAAGTCATCTAAATAGACAGCATGTTCCCAGTGTGGATCAGAGTGAACTGGCTGGAGAGACTGAGAGACTGGATCGTGAGTGGATCTAATGGTGATGTTGATGATGATGATGATGATGATGTAATGGTTACATCATCAGATGTACATGTGGGACTGGAGTTGGGGAGACTGATACAACAGACTAGGACTCAGAGGAAAATGTCTCAGAAAGACCTCGCAGCCGTGAGCAATTCAATTTCTCCACACTTTCCCCATCTCTCTCCCTGATGGCTCTACAGAAGATCAATGAGAAGGTGGTGGTTGTGGTGGACTATGAATCAGGTCGTGCTCTGCCGAATACTCATATCATATCCAAACTGGAGAGAGCTCTCGGTATGCAGCCACCACCTCCCCCCTCTCTTTCTCTGAGTATCAATCTGTCGATTCTGTCTTTCTGCAGGTGTTCATCTGACAGGAGAAAAGGTGGGGCAACTGAAACTTGCTGGGAGGGGGCGTGGCCACATGTAAACTCATCACACTATATCAGCTACTGATACGGTCCTTCAGACTCCATTATTCATCATCCTTATACTACCTGCATTATATCACTTTTTCATGTAAACGGAGCAAGTATGCAATGATTTGTTTCCGCATACTTCTACTACAAAAGGGGATCATGAGTTCTTGGTGATCTATAGACAGGAGAGTATTGCATTAGACATAGATTCACGGAAGCTGGGGACAGAAGAAGACGCGGCGATCTCCCACGGTATGTCCATGGATCGCAGCAGCAGCCGCCAGGAGCTGTGGAGACGGAGAAAACAACTGGGAACGAAGCCGGAACTGATGCTATTCCTATTCTTCTTCCTCGCTCCTCACCTGGTCTCCGGTCAAGAAGGTGAGGTCTGGAGGAGAGCGGGGTGCAGCAATAGCTGCGTGTTAAAATGCGTGGTGCTGCAGAGCCCGGCTCGAGAACACCAAAGGTTGTGAGGTTGCAGAGATAAAACGTCCGTCCACTGCGCACACCGTCCCGAGGTGTTTTTGTAGTATTATGGCAACAGCTGAGATGTTTATCTAAAACCGCAGTAAGATCGCGAGCTGAGGCTGAGCTAATGTCTGGCTCCTCCCTGCACGCTGCAGTCGCTGCAGGAGTGCAGCTAGGAATCTGAGCTGGCAACGTGAAGCCCAGAGTACTTTTCATTTGTAGATTGTCTTGCTTCCCTTCCAAGTGCATTATTCGGCCAAACATTGTAGGGAGTATAAGTGTTTGCACCCCTCATTGTGTGTTTTACTAGTTCATGAGGCTGTTAGAATTTGATTTCCAAGAGGTTTGTTTACAAGTGATCCAGAGCTAGCAGCCAGAGCATCTGGTGCAAATTTCATTACAGCCACTTCATTTGTGGAGGACACAGTACCATCAGCTCCCCCTCCACTGGCATGCAGCACACCCTAACACAACAAACAGCAGTCATGACTTGTGTGAAGTGGATTCATAATGAGCGTTCGATTGCACATAGTGCAGTGTTTATCCACACCTGCTAACTTGGGGCTGCTGTGTTAGCGGGAGGAGGTATTCAGAGCTGCAGTGAATCTCGTTGTGTGGGTGACTGTCTGTGAACCAAGCTCGCTCACTAGGGAATAAAACCTAGCTCAGCCTTCTGCAGCTGTGCGGGCATCCCTCCAGCCTCTGTACACAGACAGAGGATTCCTCGTGATCTCTGTCATGGTCGGCTGGTCGGTCTCAGCCCATGTGCAGCCAGAGAACTGGGCCCCTTCCTTTGCAGCGTCTGCGGTGTTTGGAATGACAGAAATGCTCTTACCTTGCGTAATTCTTGGCACCTTTCCCTGACCTTCTTTTATGAACATCATGAACCTAATCATATAATGCCTCAGCGTTCAGAAAATTAACCCCACTTCCTCTCTATCTCTTTATACCTCAGCTCCGACAATAACAGTTCCACCAATGGACCGAAACGTTCTTCGAGGAGATGCATTCAATATGACATGTTCTGCAGAGGGCAGTGGTGCAGTCTCCATTCAGTGGGAAAAGGATGGCCTTCTGTTGAGCAATGGAATTGTGATGGGGAACAACCTGATCTTTGATGAAGCTTTGCCGAGCAATGCAGGGATGTATGTTTGTGTGGCCACTAATGAGGGAGGGGAGGCCAGAGCTGGAGCAACAGTCACTGTATTCTGTGAGTTCAGTAATCTAGCACCTCTTTGCCCTTGCCTTCTCTGTACACACTATTGGCTCTGTTATGGTGTGGACCCAACAATGAGTGATCTGCCTGTGCTCCCTATCTGTAGCACTGCCAGGAAACTTTATTTGTTTATTTATTGGCTGAGAGGGGATTAGAGATGGCATTCTTGGTGGCTCTGGACATGTTACTGGGACCTCACCCACATTCCTGCTCCACAATACCGCCACTGTGTTTGCTCATGTCTATAGTGCCCCATGTGTTAGCTGCACTAGGAGGCTAAACAGAAGTTGAATGGAAGAGCGTGTACGAGTATACAGCCTCTGACATGGTGGACATCGCTCTGTCAGCCGTCGGAATGCCAAGACTGTGTCACAAGCTTTCATTAGCTATAGCTGAAGCTAATGGAGGCAGCCGTATTCTGAGCGTCTGGAATGCATGCAATGCTAATGGCCGGCCCACAGTGTTAATTAGAGGCTGGTGTGACATGTGTCATTAGAGGGGGCAGAGGTAGGAATGGGAGTAGGGAGGGGCTTGGGGACGAGGGTCTCCATGTGCTGAAGGGGGAGAGGGCAGGTCTCATGCTAATAAGGTTCACAGTTGCCATAGTGACGACACCTATTACCATGAATGGTGTAAGCTCACTGGAGCAGTGGATGAATATACCTCACCACAGCTGCACCTGGTCTTGTTGCAACATTAATTTCCTTCCCTCTCTGTGAATATACCTTCTCACCTGCACACGTGGTGTCATCCTCTCATATATTATACCTCTATGTGCAGATGCTCCGGTGTTCCTGTCACTGGAGGTGGAGCCAGGGGAAGAGGTGATCAATGGCTCCATGGTAACGCTCACCTGTGACATGGATGGCTTCCCCATACCAAACATCACGTGGCTACACAATGGAATGGAGGTATGGGAAATGGGAATCAGACCCCTATCACAGACCCCGGGAAGTGGGAATGTGCACAGGGTATCTTTAGTGAAGAAGACAGAAATGTTGCAAAAGTATTACCTCTGCAGGTGGTAGGCAGTGGGAGAGTGTCCCTCTCAGGTAGTGGCAGTGTTCTGACAATAGCAGAAGTGATACTATCTGACTCTGGAGTCTATACCTGCAACACCAGCAACAACTATGGGACCGCAGAGGCTGATTTTGACATTCTGCTGATGATTTACTGTAAGTCACTGCATGGACTATAATTATAGAGTTCTGGCTTCTTCTGATGACCAACAGACTACCTTGTGTGGGCTGGAATGTCCTGAAACTTAGCATCATCTCCAGCCAACACAGGGTTGGGTTTACAGAAAACATACCAAATGATGAAGCAGTCTTGAGTTTGAAACATTCAGAGCTTTCTTCAACTGACTAATAGCTAGACCGAGAGCATGGCCGGATGTAATCATTAGCTGGAGATTGTGGAATGATTATTAATGTCTTAATGGCAGGCATCTTGGCTGAGACATTGTCTGGAGGAATGTGCAGTACAAGATATTAATCACTCCAATTGTATACAAACAAAAGAGAATGATAATGAACAATGAAGATGTATATACTCTATTGATCTCTTGCTCTGCAGACCCTCCCATGGAGATCATGGTCCAGGGTCATCCTCCAGAGCTGGACCCACGACTAGGAGAGAGGGCGGAGCTTACCTGTGTGGCTTTCTCCATACCGAGCTCCACGTACAGTTGGTGGAAGGTGGGAGGCGGGGGAGAGGAGGAGAGGGTGGAGGACTCAGCCTCTATATCGGTGAGTAACAACATTCAGTGTTTGTAGGACAGAGAAAAATTCCAAACCGAGACTAAGAAAAACCACCTCCTTGTGTTCTGTGAAGTGCATTCGATACAGACATAATCATCTCTATTCCAGACATTTGGTGGTAATGGGACACTCCTCTTCGTTATGGTGCAACGAGAAGATGCCGGGAGCTACTTCTGCAATGCCAGCAATGACTATGGGAGTCTGGTTTCTCAGTATCTCACCCTCAGAGTCAGTGGTGAGTCCTCTTTTATCCCCCCATTTCGTATTTTTATCTTGTTTCGTCTCCCCAGCTGTTCCCCTGGCACCCACTGAACTGGGGCTGAATTCTCTCTCCTCCACATCAGCCGACATACGCTGGGACCGAGTTAGCTCTTCCTACCCTCCAGTCCATGTGAGACCACACCCACTCCTCATGAATATTCATGACCCACCTCTGTTGCAGACCTACCATGTGGAGTACAGACTGAAACCTTGACAGCAGACCGTGGGTCGAACACAATGTTCCTAGTAATCCCCAACAGCTTCAAAATCACAAGTAAGTATATACTGTAGTGCCAGAATGACCAATGTATATGGAGGGTGTTATGTGCAGGTCTCCTGCCGTATGCCTGCTACCTGGTAAAAGTCAGTGCCACCAGCCCAGCTGGTCGTGGAGAGCCCTCGTCCATTCTCTACATCATGACTTACGCTGGAGGTACAATGCTATACCATGCACAGTGTGTTTTTCATTACTCCTACTGATGAGCACAAAGGGTTGAGGGGATCGAGTGAATGAACCAACCAACCCATACACTGAAACTGGTTATTTTGCTTCTCTAAAAACTCACAATGTCAACAAAGCTCCTCATTATACCCCTCAGTTCCCCAGGTGCACAACACAGTGGTGGAGCCATCGCTATCACACTACAGTCCTCGCAGTGTACTTCTCGAATGGACCATCCACCCTGACATCCTCTCCACCTCTTACGCCTCCACCTGGTGGGTGTGGCATGAGTCACGTGATCTCAACAGCCACGCCCTTATTCCTCCCAACCCAGGGTTAACGTATCTTCTGCGGCGTCCGGCCCCAAGCCAAAGGAGGTGACAGGTAGTCCAGTGGAGGTGGGGGAACTGGAGCCAAACACCCACTACAACATCTCCTTGACTGTCAAATTTGAGGGTGGAGGTTTTGGGCCTCCTGTACTACTGATGACTACCACACCCGAGGACGGTAAGGAAGAGAGAGAGGGGAGAGAGAGAGAGAGAGGGGAGAGAGAGAGAGGGGAGAGAGGGGAGATAGGTAGAGAGGATGGTGAGAGAAGGTGTATAAATGGTTGTTGGCAACTTATTTTATCAGCTCACGACAGCATTACTGTACTGTGTTCAGTTTCGTAATGCTCTGGGAATGCACTCGCAATGTCATCCCTCTGCACTGCTCTTAGCTGAGCATGCACCTATTGCCAAGTCCCTCTACACTCTCTACATGAATCCTCCATACTGCAGCGTGTGGGTGTGTGTTCCTGGGAAGGCAGCGAGGGCTAATGTACACAGTTTACATGCTCTGATACTGCTATCTTTCCTCTGGTATGCGGGGAGTATGGACTCATCTCCCATATTTGGGCGGGCAACTTGCCTATACTTAGGACTTCCTGCCGCGTTTGCGTGTAGTAGAGAACTGGTTCATTCGTGGTAGGACAGAGCGAACTAGAGAGTTCAGTTGTGATGTTGCCACTGTCTCTCCTCTCCCTCCTCTCGTGCCTGGCTCTGCTCGGCTCTGCTGCTGACGACCTGGGCTCGGGCTCTGGCTCTGGCTCTGCCGCAGCTCCCAGCTCCCCGCCCAGAAACCTCGAGGTCTCCATGGTCACTGCCACTACAGCTCTGGTCTCCTGGGATCCTCCTCTCTCTCCAAACGGCGTCGTCGTCTCTTACAACATCTCCTACCAGCCTTCTGATGGCAGGTCAGCTGCTTCTCCCTCTGCAGCTGGCTAGCTAGCTGGCACTGCCTTTTGTGTGTGTGTTTTGCTCTTGAACTCACTGACTCACACACAACAGCAGTCGGTAGTGGTATAGTTTGTACCATTCTCTCTCCCTCTGTGTGCTGCAGTCTAAATTCTGTGGATATGGCAGTTGGAGGAGGCATAGAAAGCCAGGTCCTCACTGACCTCCGCCCGTTCACCTTCTACAACGTCTCAGTGTTGGCAAGTACAGGAGAAGGGGCCGGACCTACAAACAACACACAGTTCTTAACCGAACAAACCGGTGAGTTGCGTGTTCTTGCACTTAGTAACTTGTGTCATCATGTTTCATGTAAGTATGGCCTTGTGATTGCCATTGTAGGCATGTCGTATGAAGCTACACTTCAGTAGCTAATGGTGCTTCAGCTAATGCACATTTCTCTGGGAATCAGGCTGCATTCCCTCAATTATTTCCCACTGGGGGTATATTGTACATGTTCCTCTCCTTACAGACACTTAACATGTGTCTGTCTACCTGTTTGTTTGTCTGGGGTCCTAGCAGACAATACACTCTGTCACTGGTGAGTTGGACAAGGCTAGTCTCAGCGTGAGAAAGCCACTCTATTTGTACACTCATTGATGCCGTACTAGTATTCATTACAAGAGCTGAGCTGGTAGACTTATGAATAACACCTGTCTTTCTCCCTTCCCTCTCCTCAGCTCCACAAGCTCCAAACATTTTGCAGCATTTTCCGGTCAGTAGCACGGCTCTGTGGTTGTCATGGCAACTGGAGGGGAGAGTCCCAGGAATTCTCTCCGGCTTCAATGTAACGTACACAACTGACAGCCTGGCAACAAACAGGTTCATGGAACTTGGTCCCAGCAAGTGAGTTGTCCAATCCTGGGATGGGTTGGCCCATCTGGCAATGGTCCGTCTCTCACATCCAGTGAGTCAGTTGTGTTGGAGGGTCTGGAGGTGTGGACGCAGTACGAGGTGTGTGTCGTGGCGTCCACAGTTGGAGGAGGTCCAGGGAACTCATCTTGTGTTACTCTCCGCACGCTGTCGGCAGGTCAGTCTCTCTCTCTCCTGTGCCTCAGACAGCAGGAAGATTACTGTCTCCCCCCCGCAGCTCCAGAGGTGGCAGTGAGGAATGTCTCCCTCGTCCCGCTCTGTCCCCCCTCTCTGATGGTGGTGTGGGCACCCGTGGAGCCCTCTCTACTCAATGGACCTGCAGAGGAGAGTGTGTATGTGATATTCTGGCAGGAGAGAGAAGGACGGGGGAATGGTAGGGCGGAGGTGGACTACAGCGACACCACAACTGTGAGTCCTGGCATTCTTATCCCAATCTCGAGGAATTCTCTCCTTCCTCTCTCCAGAGTGGACTGGTGACTGGTCTGAATGTAGACACTGCCTACTCTGTGTCAGTGGCTCTGGCTAACAACAATGGCTCTGGTCCAAACAGTACAGCGGTGGAGGAGGAAAACCCCTCCCTCTGGAGGTGAGCGGAATCTCCTCAATTTCTTCTATCATTCCTCTCTCTCTTCTCCTCTCCCTTCCTCAGCACCATCAGTCAGTGAAGTGACTCTGGACCTGGTCAGAACCTTTCTGCTGGTGTCATGGCAACCTCCAAGCCCCTCCCCCTCTTTCCTCTCTTTCAACTTCACTCTCACCATCTCCTCTGCCAACGGAGACGAAATTCACTCTACACACGACACCTCCATCACCATCGCAGGTCAGTGGGATCCCACTCACCATTCCCTGCTGGAGTCAACTCTATTTGTCTCTATACAGATCTCATTCCTGGTACCAACTATGATGTGACCATCAGAACCGATGGAGGGTGTGGCTCCGGAGAACCTGTAGCCATGACAACCACAACACTTGAAGCTCTGCCAGGTCCACCAGTGATCTCCATAGCAACAGTATCCGCCTCCTCAGTTGCCATCCAGTTGAAGGAACCTTTGATGCCAAACGGTGTCATTACAGGCTTTATGGTGAGCCTCTCAATCTAATTGGCAGGGGCAGCCCCACCACTCCTCTCTCGCTATAGGTGGAGTGTGCTGGAAGTGGGGAAGTGAGTGTGGCTGAGTCATACTACATCTGCTCAGGACTGGAGGCGGACTCGGCTGTCTCTGTGAGAGTGAGGGCAGTCAATGGAGCTGGTCTCGGTGACCTGGCTACCATCAACACCTCCACTGCCTGCCAGAGTAAGGGACTATAGATATATACGTTTTGCGTTGGATCCTTTATTCTGCTGTGGATCCTCCGTTCTGCTCGTCTTTGAGCAGTTCTGCAGAGGAGCGTTACATTCAAAGACGCTCGACGTAGACTAGACTTAATGAGACCATGTTGTTCATACTAAACCAATTGGTGTGTGTGTGTTGTCCGTGCTGCTGCAGGTGAGGAGCCTAAGGTTGAGGAGACGGCAGCTCAGTCGGTGACAGTCCAGATCAGCGAAGGTTGCTACGCTGAGACAGGAGTTCTAGTAGTGGTACAGGAGGTTGGGGGAGAGCCACGCCCCCTGGGGTCTTACTCCGTGGAGGAACTGGTGGAGTTGACCTTGGAGTACTCCAGCGGACGACAGAAGAGGCAGGCAACAGGTGTCTACATTGCTGCCAACATCTCCAGAGGTAATCATGTAGAGAGAGGAAGAGGTCTACTTACGTCAACTGGTGTTATTTTGTTTGTAGGTATGAGGTCTTTGTTTGAGCTGGGGGATGGGATGAAATATGGCGGCTACACAAACCACCCTCTTATGTCAGACACCAAGTACAGAGTGGGTGTGGTGAGCATGTCGGACACTGCCAGTCAGCCAGACACCATTGTCACCTCTCCTGACTTCAGTTAGTATATACTTCATTCCCGCTCTCTGTTCACATTTTGGTAGCTCTTGCGCCATAGAAATTTTAGTGTGATTCGAATACCGATCCTTGATCATGTGGTTGACTCTACCTATATACATATGTATTTGATCTCTCTATGTGTAGCTACACGTAAGGCTGTAGGGAGCACACAACCCACTCAGACTGATGAGACGGGGTTTCCCGTGGTGGTGGCTGCGGCAGTCGGCGGTGGCCTCCTCTTTCTCCTCCTCCTCACTATCACCATCATCATTGCCATAGCAACCCTCATCTGCTGCTACCGCAGTAGGCGAGGGAACCTAACGTGAGTTTATGAGTGGGCGGAGCAAGAGGTGTGGTTTTCATCATTTTGCTCTACCCAGTTTGGACATGCAGGGGAAAGGCTCCACCCACAGCTTCGAGAGGAGTGCGTCTGTGCGTCTCTCTGGTCGTCGTGGTAACAAGCCGGCAGACCCGGTGGAGGAGTACAGAGCAAACTACCACACAGAGGCCCTCGAAGCCCATCCTCCAGTTCCTGTGGACGGCTTCGTCAACAAACTCCTGGTCATGAAGACCAACGACAACCAACTGTTTCTGGGGGAGTTTGGTTCTATTGAGATGAACCCCCAGCAGCCGTGCTCTGTGGCTGAACTGCCAGTGAACAGAGGGAAGAACCGCTACCACAACATCTTGCCTTATGACCACTCTCGAGTGAAGCTATCACACGGCAAAGGCCACGGGGACTACATCAATGCCAGCTACTGCTCCGTGAGAAAAGGGTTAAATGTTCAAGCTGGATGTAATCCACTCCCCCCACTGTAGGGTTTCATGAAAGTGCAAGGATTCATTGCAACCCAAGGTCCCCTGCCAGAGACTGTCCCTGACTTCTGGAGACTGGTGTGGGAACAGAACGCACGTACCGTTGTGATGCTGACAAACGCTCAGGTATACCACCGCAGCAGTCTTTGCAACATGTCACCACTGAGCCTCTGTCTGTCTGTCTGTCAGGAGAGACTGAAGACTAAATGTGAGGTGTACTGGCCCCGAGAGGTCGGCTGCTCAGTGGTGTACGGAGCCATTGAAGTAACTCTGACTGACTTTACTCAACTGGCCGACTATACCATCAGATCTCTCACCATCAACAAGGTAACTGTGGGGGAGTACTCTGTCGGGAATGGGTTTTTTGTTTTGTAACATTTGGCTGAGCTACATGTTCTCGTCTTGTGTGTCTCATAGGCAGGGTCAGGGAAGGAAGGTAGAGAGATAAAACAGTTCCACTTCACGTCGTGGCCCGACCACGGAGTGCCCCAGTTTGCCACGGCGATGTTGGCGATGGTCCGCAGAGTGATGGCTTTCCACTCGTGTGAGACGGGGCCGATGGTGGTGCACTGCAGTGCAGGTAAGTTCCTCCTATCTCTAGGTCTCAGAACAGTCTATAGTAATAGTGATTGACATTTTGTGCCTACCTCTCTCATCCTCTGTAGGAGTGGGAAGAACAGGAACATTCATTGTCATATACAGTATGATAGAGAGAATGAAGGCCAACAGGAGAACGGTCGACGTATATGGTCACGTGAGTTTGTTACGAACACAGAGGAACTACATGGTCCAGACCGAGGTACGTACAATGTTGAGGTCTGAGAGGGTGTGTTGTAATCCTCTCTCATTCTGTAGGATCAGTACTTCTTCATCTACGAGGCAGTGGCGGAGGTCATTGTGTGTGGAGACACTGAAGTGACTCTTGATCAGTTGGAGGAGTATGTCAACGACATTCTTGCCGTGCCCCTCGACCAATCAGAACACACTCATATTGAGCTCGAGTTCAAGGTATGTCACAGCTGCTGTCTACTACAGGAGGTATGAAAAGCACTAAAGTGCAAACCCTCGGCACACTATATAGAAATGTGGAACCCATACACAAGTGTGGCACCACCACAATTGATGGTCTTGACCATGCATCAAAAAGAACAACATGTTATGCACTATTTCCATGGAATAGATGGCCAGCCCCATTTCTGTTTGAGGCCAAAAATATATATAAGGTTGAAAAATTGCCAACCTTTCATCTCTCTATTAATTTTCGTATTACCTGTGGATTGTTTAGTGCAAAAAAAATACCAAAAAAAAACCGGCCAGCCCTTCATCTCTCCAGACAGACGTCTACGGACGCAGTGCTATGCCGAACTATACGCTGCCCTTTGAGAAACGTGGGTCAGTGGTAGATTTGTGGGTAAGGGGAGGAACCAGAGCTGTTCCCAGCCAATGTTCTGGACCACCTGACACTTTAGTGCGGGATCGAGGATTCGAACCGGGCACCTATGGTGTCAGTCCCCACGACTCTAACCACCTAGCCACTCGGGCTGGCCTGGAGAGGTGATGAAAAAACGTTCCAGTTATACCAACAGCCAACACTCCTATTACATCATTGTAAAAAAGGCGCACACACCCGGGATCAAACCAAGGATCTCACGATCAAGAGAGGGGGTGCTTATCCATCAGACCACCATTACTTGAATGGGAACAGTGTAAATGAAAAGCACTAAAGTGCAAACCCTCGGCGAAGTAGCTCGCAGAGAGTCTGACACGGGCTAGCTACAGTAGTAGATAGCACGCGAGAGTCGATACACACCATTCGTTGTGACTTCTTGTGCCTTCAAGATAGACAGAGCAAGCGGACCCGGTTGAGGTAAGCCTGTGCTAAATATAAGCGCATGCGCATTATCCGCCAGCGATAAAATGGCGACTACCGGCATTAGCCATACAATGCTGCAAGCGCTCTAGCTCTGCAACGGAGCATTTTCAGGGAAAAACCGTTCAGACGTGATAATACTGTCACCTGTTTTCGTTCCCACAGAGGTTGGCAGTGGATAAGTCAGACACCTACAGATTCTCGTCTGCCAATAAAGATGTCAACAAGGCCAAGAATAGATACGTCAACGTCCTACCATGTAAGTTTAGATAGTGTTCTCTAGAGAGGTGCTAGGGGAATTCCCCCACCTACCAAACTCGGTTGAGAATGAATAACTCCTCAAACCTCAAAAGTGCCATCTACAAACGGCAATAATGTAATCTTGATGTTTTTCGCACTCACAGATGAGAGCAGAAGAGTCATTCTGCAGTACCAGAGAGCTCAGGAAGGCTCGGACTACATCAATGCCAGTTTCATTGATGTGAGTATACCTCGTGCACTGTGACTACTGACTGAGATATACCCTCCCTCTCCCCAGGGCTACTACTACCGCAATGCCTTCATAGCCACCCAGGGTCCTCTGCAGAACACGCTGGCCGACTTCTGGAGAATGGTGTGGGAGCACAATGTACCAGTCATCGTCATGCTCACCAAGTGCAAGGAGAAAGGAACTGTGAGTGTCATGCCTGCTTCTGGTGGAGCTGAGATACCTTCTCCCCTCCTTCAGGAGAGGAGTGCTAAGTACTGGCCTGCAGACATAGGCCAGAGTCTCAGCTGTGGACTGTACTCGGTGGAGATGACTCTGGAGAGGAGGTCAGAGCACTACACCTACCGAGACATTGTCCTGGTTGATACTCAGGTACATCTCTCCCCTTCCTTCTCCCTCTCTCTGTTAGTCATTTTACTACCCCAACAGACTGGGAGAAGGAGGCAAGTCCGCCATTTCCACTACCTCTCCTGGCCAGAGGTGGGTGTGCCTTCCTCCTCCGTGACGCTCCTGGACTTCCTGAGAGAGGTTCAGAAGAACTTTGCAACTCTCAACACAAGATCTCCCATCACTGTCCACTGCAGGTCTGTAGTTTAAACTGAATATTGATTATGTTATACTCTCTCCCTGTGTGTGTGTGTCCAGCAATGGTATTGGACGTACTGGAGTGTTCATTGCTCTACACATTCTGCTGGAACGAATGGTGACCGAGGGACTGGTGGATGTGTTCCAAACCATCAAGAACCTCCGTATTCAGAGACCAGCTATGGTCCAGACACTAGTAAGACCCACACTCTAGTTCAGTGGTACACAAGCTCCATGCATTGCTAACTCCACCCCATTAGGAGCAGTACCAGTTCTGCTACACAGCAGCCCTGGACTACCTGGAGACCTCTGACCTGGCAAACCAGCTCCGCACCAGCACTCGCAGCGAGTCCCACTCTCTCAGAGCTGCCTCAAACGCAAGTGAACTCCGGTCATCGCGACGATCCCTCAACCGCAATGATTCTCTGCGTTCGTCGGCCAAGAGATCGTCCCGTAACCTGGAAATATCTCAAGTGGGGAATGGAGTCAGCACCACAGTCTACGGAGACAGCGAAGCCACCAGCACCTTCAGCTCCACCCAACAAAACCTGAGTGTGGCCAAAAGAGCGTCTCAGGAAGACCCATTCCAGAGAGTTCCTCAGGGAAATGGAGGGGAGGGTGTGCCCTCAGCCTCTCCCCTCCCTCCCTCTTTATCTTCCACGCCGCAGCTCCTGCCCAACCTGTCACAGAGCTCCCAGGATCACCCCACCCTTCCTCCCTCCTCTCTCCTTCACAGCAACACCCTTCCCTCAAGAGGAGGGTCCTCAAGTCTCCTGCAGACCCACGTGGCTGCTGGCTCTGCCTCGGCATCGCAGAGCAGTCTGGGCTACTCCGGAGTAACGGCTTACCCCGTCTCCAGTTTCCGGGGGAGAGACTCCGGGGGTCAGATGTCTTCTCAAACAAGCCTCGAGCGAGAGATTGCAGCTCTGACTATGAACATCAATAACTCTAATAGCAATGATACCAGTCGTGTTGTGAATGTGTACATAGAGCCCTAAGCCAATTTTTGTACTCATCAACTCCCACCTTTTTTCATGCGAATTCATAATAATTTTTTTGTGTATTATTCCACAAGTATGCGTTCAAAATGTATTTGAAGTAAGGGCTAGTATTTGCCGTAGTACGGAACCCGTTGGGGCTGCAATCACTTCAAATATGAACTAAGTTTTAACGCTACCAAAGCCACTCTTAGAAATTGCAATAGCTGCTCAATCGTGCCACTTCCACTCTTGGCATGGCCTAGTCTTGTGAACCAGTTTTGAAACCCATTGGGAGCCGTGCTCTCACTGCAAGTTCAGATTTTGAAGTGAGAGACTCATTTTGAAGTGAGAGACTGTTTTGAAGTGAGCACGACGCCAATGGGCTTCCGTACCATAGCTTCAAAAGTCACATAAGCACTTGGCATACGTTACGTATGTATCTGCAGACAACGTAATCTGCATGTGACTGCGAAACACCCATAACACATGGCCAGTACAATGTACAGTGATAGTGGTGTAGGTCTGCAATCATCTCCAGATGACGACGGAGCCGTTGGCTGAAGAGGAGACCAGGCAGTCGGCTGAGGGACTGAAGACCACACCCCACACACACTCCTCCTCATGGCCACTAACACTCCACTCCTGCAGATGCACACTGCAGCCTAACAACCTCTCATCCCAGAATACACCTCACCTGAACACTGGGAGAGGTGTCCAGTAGGGAGATGACTCCATCTCCTCTGGCACAGGCCAGCAGGAGCCCTGCTGGGTCCACAGCCACGCTGTGCAGAGCTGCAGGAGAAAGGTCCCAGGTTTGAACTGGCTCCTGGGGAGTCCTGATGTCCCAGCTGAGGAGTCCTCCCAGGGAGTCACAGGAGAACACCCTCTGACCCTAGAGGAGGGGGAATAAATCAGTCTCAGGCTGCTGTGTGGCGGAGCAAACCTTCATATCTGAAATGACATCGTTGCAGGAGTTTTGGTGGCCAGTGTATGTCTGTACACACAGTCCCTGTCAATGTGGGTGGAGGTGCATCAGAGCATGTGGGAGTGAGGGGTTGGGTACATACTGTTCTGATGTCCCAGAGAGAGAGGGTCTTGTCGGCAGACGCCGAGAGCAGGGAGTTTGAGAAGGGGAGGAAGTGAACTGCATTGACTGAGTCGGAGTGTCCTCGGAGTGTTGACACACACAGGCCTCTGGCAATGTCCCACAGCTTGGAGCAGTGGTCCATGCCCCCGGAGGCCAGGAACTGCCCACTCCAATGCCAACTGCACTGCCACACTGCACACAGAACATGGCTCAATCCACTGAGACATGCAAAGGGCAATATGTGCGCATGCACACGTGCACGTATGACGGTGTACGTAAGCATGTATGCATGGACAATGTAATATGTACAGTACCTGGTTGTCTGTGCTCTGAGAGTGTCAGACTACAGCAAGCTCTGGTGAAGTCCCATAGTTTGACAGACCCATCTCCAGAGGTAGTAGCTAGCAGATCACCTCTGGAGGAGAGAATGATCACTGATCATGTGACAGGTGGGTGGAACATACGATGGATGGAAGGCTGCATGGGAGAGCCAGTCGGAATGACCTTCACCAGTCATCAACAGCTCACAGCTGAGGAAGAGGAGGAGGAAACGATGAGAGAGAGAGAGAGTTTCGGTTTTACCTCTGGAGAGTCCACATCTTCCAAGTGTGGTCATCGCTGGCTGTGACCATAACCTCCTTACTGGGGTGTACATCAACACTATAGGGTACGGAGGCAAGGTTTCAGTTGCTTACAGAAGCCACTGTCATTGGTGGGCCATTGGGGATATTTGTTCACATTAACAAGGGGCCTGGCGTTACACACACTGATGGAAACTTGGTGTTGAAGGAAGAGCACCTGCTGGTGGCAAACTGGTGAGCGGAGAAAGTGTGTACAGGTTGGAGTCCCCCAGTCCTAGTGAGGTGAGTGGAGGAAGGCAGAGTGCTCTCCTGCAGGTAGGGGTTGGCTGGCTCTCCTGGGATCACGGTCGGAGCAGGCTGATGGAAACAGTATACCACAGATCAGATCAGGACCCACAGACCAGCAGCTCTGTGCATACCTTGACTGGCATGGCTGCAACTGGTGCCGAAGGCTCGGGACTCACTGAGGAGAAAGAGAAAGAAGTGAGGTTTGTGTGAGTCGGAGAGAGACTGACAGTAGGACGGTTTCTGCTGGACTGAGTGTAGAGTGGACTGCAGACACTCTACCTGCAGAATAGTGGGTCCAACAAAAAAAGCAAAAAAATTTTAAACTTCTCTCCCTCCCAGCTCACCTCAGAGAGGGCTCTGTCTCTCTCCAGAGAGGCCAGCATCTTCTCTCTTGTGACCGACTGCAGCCACAAATTATTTGTCAGAGGAGGCGGTATTGTGGGTGTGGCTACACACCTGGTATTTCTTCCTCAGTGTCTGCAGAAGAGGCTCGTAGGATGAGAAGTGTTTGCGGAGTCTGTCAGCCTCTGTGGCCAACAGGGACTTCTCCTGCAGGATCCTGCGGTGCTGCATGCGATGGTAGTCCCTCTCCTTCTTCAGTCTGACATACTGCTCCTGAGACATCCTGTGAGACAATTAGAGTGACATCATTGTCTCCCACCACTGGATGAGGTCCACCTGGCTGCCTCTCTTTGCCTGAGGAGCTCTCTCTCCAGGTCTCCCAGCCTTTCTTCCAACTGTCTGTTCCTGTGACAGACACAACAACTAACTGCAGATACACATCAAGAGGAGACTAACTGTGCATGAACATCAGGTAAGGTCTGAGAGAGGTGGGTGGGTAGTCTTCCAGTCACCTGTAACTCATACCTACAACATGTATGACCTCATGAGAGTGTGGGTGGAGAGGGTAGAGGAGCTCACCACTCTGCCTGGAACATGTCTGCTGTCTTGTGTAGACCCACACTCACCAGAAAGTTACGTACAAAGTCCTCCACCACCTCCTTCCTTTCCTGGTACCCCACACCCATTACTGCGAGGCTCCAGAGAGAGGGACTGACCTCTGGTTGATGCTGAGGACCTGCGTCCTGCTGAGGCCCCTTCCCAGAGTCTGCAGCAATGTGCTGAAGAGCAGTGCCGAGATCCTCTTCTCCAGACGAACACACACTACCCCCCACAGACACCTGTACATTACCACAACCAATCATCAATTAGGATTGACTGGCAGGAGATGCGTAAACACAAAGGAAGAATAGTGCCATGAAAGCAGTATTGAAGGCCCTATACAGGAAGACCCCTGTGACATTGGCTTTTCTTATCACCAGAGGACAAGAGAGGCCATCCACATTAAAAGCATAATTAACGGAGACAATAGTCTGGATAATTCGCACACAAGGGATTCTCCCTCTGTTCAGAGTTTCATCCACAGAAGGGTAGCTAACGCCCCAGATCGGCGAAATTTCGCTTACCTCTCTGTACGAGAAGTTGTCTTCACTGTCGGCCTGCAAGTTCTTGGCTGCAGAGACATAAAATTATCAGCCATCGCACCATTTGGCGGTGCTGTGAGCCCACCTTGCAGGTAGTAAGTACCGGCAGCCATTGTTAGGGTTACCGTGTAGTCATGGAAACACGGGGTCATGTGACTTGCCAGCTGCAATCCTCCGTATACTATTGCTACACGTGTCCCTCTCTTCCCCCCTCTCTCTGTGTGTGTCTGCTGCAGTGGCGGATGGCTCTGACGTGGCAGCCCGACCCGGGCTCGCTGCAGCAGATCATGCACCTTCTGAAGGAGAGTCAGAGTCCCGACACCAAGACTCAGCAGGAACTGAAACCCGTGAGACAGTCGCTGAGTACGTGCGTTTGTGTGTGAGTGTTTGCTGTGTATCCTCAGAAACTGGAGGCCCTGAATCAGTACCCAGACTTCAACAACTATCTGGTCTATGTCTTCACTAAGGTAGTGCACTGATGGTGTAGTTTGCCTGCTAGTGAGGACTCTGTGTGTGTGCAGGTGAAGACAGAAGACGAGCCAACCAGGGCCATAGCTGGGCTCATTCTCAAGAACAACGCCAAAGTCTACTATGCCAGTTTCCCTGCTGAGATCAAGAGTTTCATCAAACAGGAGGCACTGCAGGCGATTGGAGACCCCTCCCCCCTCATTAGGGCCACAGCTGGGACCCTAATTTCCACCATTGCCATGAGAGGAGAGCTGGCCAGTTGGCCGGAGCTCCTCCCCTCTCTCTGCCACTTCATTGACGATCCAAACTACACTGTGTGTGAGGTGAGCCTCTGTCCCTTCTCCCACACATCTCGCTCCACTCTGCCATGTGCAGGGAGCCTTCTCTGCCCTCCACAAGATCTGTGAGGATTGCTATGACCAGCTGGACAGCGATGCCCTTGACAGACCTCTCAATGTGCTCATTCCCAAGTTCATTCAGTTCTTCTCTCACCAGAGTCCCTCTATCAGGTCTCTTCCTCTCCCCTCCCTCCCTCCCAATGTCTTACTGGATGTGTTTCTGTGCAGGTCTCATGCGATAGCTTGTGTCAATCAGTTTATCATCACAATGCCAACAGCCCTCGTTGCAAACATTGTCCCTTTCATTGAGGTAGGCTGACTGTTGACCAATCCTTCACGATCTCCCTCTCCCCCTCTTTGTCGTAGGGTCTGTTTGCGGTGGCTGGAGATGAAGACCCAGAGGTGAGGAAGAACGTCTGCAGGGCTCTAGTGATGCTGCTAGATGTGCGAGCCACTGACCTCCTCTCTCACATGCACCCTATCATTGAGGTATGCTCCACCCACATTTCCCCCCCAACTCCTGTATACACTCGGCTGATATGAGCCGTCATATGACCTGCATTGCTGTCATTCCTGCTGTGAATATGACTGCCTGCAGTACATGCTGGTGAGGACCCAGGACGCTAATGAGGCGGTGTCTCTCGAGGCCTGTGAGTTCTGGCTCACTCTGGCTGACCAGGCCATCTGTAAGGAAGCTCTTGGTCCACACCTCAACCAGTGAGCTGCCAGTCTTGGTGGGGGAGTGGGTGGGGTGACAGTATCACTGTGTTCTATAGGCTCATTCCAATCCTTCTGAATGGGATGAAGTATGCGGAGATTGACCTCATTCTATTAAAGGTAAGTAATTACAACCTCTCTCTGTTCCATGTTGACAGGTCTACTGAAATGCAAGTCCCCAGATTACTAACAGACACATACATTATGTATAGAATCCTGATGATCTATTGTAGGCTGATGCAGAGGAAGACCAGGATGTCCCTGACAAAGATTCTGACATCAGACCTCGGTTCCACAGAGCCAGGACCCATCACCAGGAAGGAGCCAGGCCTGATGGGGCCGACGGTGACGATGACAGAGACAGTGACGAGGAAGATCTGACTGCTGACTCTCTGTCCGACTGGAACCTTCGCAAGTGCTCAGCTGCAGCGCTGGACGTGTTGTCCAACGTGTTTAACGAGGATCTGCTGCCGGTTCTCCTCCCCCTGCTCAAACAGAACCTGTCCTCCCAGGTACACCAGACCACGCCCACTGCCACACCCACTAATCTCCACTGCAGGACTGGCTGGTTAAGGAAGCGGCAATCTTGGCTCTGGGGGCAGTGTCTGAAGGCTGTATGAACGGGATGCTGGCCCACTTGCCACAGCTTGTGTCATTCCTCATCTCCTCTCTCTCTGACCGGAAGGCTCTGGTCAGATCCATCACGTGCTGGACCCTCTCTCGCTACTCACACTGGATCGTCAGTCAGCCTCATGACCAGTTCCTCAAGAGACTCATGTCTGAGGTAAAGTTACGGCGATTGGTCCCACATGTAAGCCAAATAGCTAGCGGAGAAAGAAGAAAGTGAGATCAATGTCTGTCTGGAGAGATGGAGGGCTGGCCCAAAATTTTAAACAAATAATTATTGCCACTGCACTGAACTAGAAATCTGTCCAAAGAAGTGGACTGGCACATAAATTTTTTTTCAATTTAGGTTTTCCCCTAAAACAATCAATGTAATGTTTATGTGCATGTGTAGGACTGAACTCAACCTAACTCTATTTGGATTGCCCTATCATTTTTGGTGTGCACATAGGAAGAGTATGTTTATAACTCTGTCTTGGTCAGAAAAAAAACTAGCGCCACAAAACCTACCACTCTTGAGAGTGTACATAATGTTGAACTTAGTGGTGAGCAGTGGGGTGAGAATTATGACCTCAGTGGTGAGTTTCTCTGAGTGCTTTCATCAACCTCTGGTCTGTATGTCCATATGCCACTGTCCACAAATATTGTTCTACACTGGCTTTCCAGTAGTGTACTATAACATACTGGTATGTGTATGTGTATAAAGCTGCTGCAGAGGGTCCTGGATTCCAACAAGAGAGTGCAGGAAGCTGCGTGCTCTGCCTTTGCCACTCTGGAAGAGGAGGCCTGCACTGAGCTGGTGCCTTACCTGGCAGAGATCCTCCAGGTCTGCTCCCATCCCTCCCTCCCTTCCTTCCCCCTCAACCTCTGTCTGTTTATGCAGGTGCTGATGTCTGCCTTCTCCAAGTATCAGGCCAAGAATCTGCTCATCCTCTATGACGCCATCGGAACTCTCGCAGACTCTGTTGGCAACCACCTCAACAAAGCAGTAAGTCATTCTCTCTGTATTTCTGAGTATCTGTCCCTGTGTCCCAGGAGTTCATTCAGCTCCTGATGCCTCCTCTCATTGGCAAGTGGAATGAACTCAAAGACGAAGACAAAGATCTCTTTCCTCTGTTAGAGGTACATATGTACAATAATAGATAGGTTCACTTGAATACTTCTCCCTCTCCCCAGTGCCTGTCGTCAGTGGCCACTGCTCTGCAGTCGGGGTTCCTGCCATACTGTGAGCCAGTCTTCCAGAGGTGTGTGGGACTAGTGGCCCACACCCTGCACCAGACTCAGGTGGCCATCGCTAACCCCGAGCTCTGCGCTCCTCCTGACAAGGAGTTCATGATCGTTGCTCTCGACCTCCTCTCTGGTATATACTGAGTCTTCCTCTCACTTGGCACTCTCCCTCTTTACTTTGACCCACTCCAGGCATGGCAGAGGGGCTGGGCAGCAATATTGAAGCTCTGGTAGTTCGCTCCAACATCCTGACCCTCCTCTACCAGTGTATGCAGGACCCAATGCCGGAGGTGCGACAGAGCTCCTTTGCTCTTCTGGGAGACCTCACCAAAGCCTGCTTCCAGCATGTCAAACCTTGTGTAGGTGAGGTGTGTGTCTTGTGGGTGTGGCCTCAGGCTGATGTGGTGTGTTTGCAGGCGAGTTCATGCAGGTCCTGGGCAGGAACTGAACACTGCCTGTATCAGTGTTTGCAATAACTCCACGTGGGCCATTGGAGAGCTGTCCCTCCAGCTGGGGAAGGAGATGCAGCCACACCTACAGCTGGTCCTCTCTCAACTCATTGAGAATATCAACAGACCTGTGAGCAACTTGCCATATGCTAGACTGGCCACGTATGATGTGCTCTTATTGGAACCTGCAGAACACCCCAAAGACCTTGCTGGAGAACACAGCCATCACCATCGGCCGACTGGGGTTGGTGTGTCCGGTTGAAGTGGCTCCTTTCCTGCCGCAGTTCCTGCCCATGTGGTGCCAGACTCTGCGGACCATCAGGGACAATGAGGAGAAGGACTCTGCCTTCCGTGGGATATGTGCCATGATCAGTGTCAACCCTCAGGGAGTCCTCCAACACTTCATGTTCTTCTGCGACGCCGTGGCCTCCTGGAATACTCCTAGAGACGATCTGAAGGAGACGTTCCATAAGGTGGGCACTGTACCTTGTGGCCGAGGAGAGAAGTCAGCTTTCATCTCCACAGATCCTCCATGGGTTCAAGAACGAGGTGGGAGAGGACAACTGGCGGGCGTTTGCGGAGCAATTTCCCCTTGCACTGAAGGAGAAACTGGGCACTACCTATCATGTGTGAATGCTGTGGTGAGACTGTCAGGAATGGCGTCGTGTCTCCTCACCTCCCGACACTATCCCTCCTCAGATTGCAGTCGTCTTTGTCTGTCTGTCACTCTGTGATTCTTGTTCTGGGGCAAGGAGCCGCTCTCTTCTAGGCCGACAGTTTATTTTTCTTAGACAATGGCAGGCTCGTTTCAGAGGTCCCCTCCCCCCACTCCTGTTAGTGGGTAGGGAAAAGGGCCTCTTAGGACGTTTCAGATTATCTTTAGAAGTCCGTTTTCAGGTTTTGGTTTTGGGTACCTGCTGCTCAGCAGCTACCCATCTTCTGTGTGTGATGCAACTGCTTTGGTTTGGCTGTTGCTCTGCAGCACAGCCCTTTATTCTATAGCTCTTTTTAGGCTCAATGTTTTGTTGTATCATTAGGAGTTATTAACTGCTGTACTCTCTCCCTCTCCCCCTCCTGGCTCTGCTCTGTGTATGTGTTGTGTGATGTCATTTCGTGTCAATCAAAACTTCAGTGGACAGTGGGTAGGCATTAGCTTGCACTCTCTAAGATCTGAAGACTTAGTGTGTAAGAGCTTAACTGCATTGGTGGTCACCCAAACTATTGGGTATGTGCAATAATGGCATAGTTAATAGGATTGGCAGGTAATCCAGCACAGAGGCGAACATGCCACACCACATGTGTACATTTTTGACCTTTGCTTTGAATACAGGTTTTGACTGGTCTAAGTGTCCAGAGCATGTGTCAAGCTACAAAGAAACACATGCTCCGTAATAATATATTATTACTGAACTTCAACTGCGGTCAGTGCCGAGGATTTTATACTCTTATGTTAGTCTGAAGCCACTTACAGTGGCCATGAACACATGAACACACACGCAACAACACACAACATGGTGCTCTCTGTACTGTACGGTACGGTAGGTCAATGTTCAGGTCTTTAGACTCTTCTGTGGGGTGGGGAACAAGATGAAGACACTCTTCACACAGGCAGAAGTGATGACAGACCTTTATTTTGTTCTGGAGTCCTCGAGGTAGCTTTTCTCGGGTTGAGTACACGTATTCATCTGTCAGTTGGAGCTTTCTGCCGGTGCTGCACAGCACCTAGAGAACAAATTACCTCAAGACTGTACATCATACACCAGGCGGAGTCTCACCGTGTAGAGAGGGGCAGAGTGCTGGCCCAGGACCGTGGTGGGGTAGATCTGACCATCACTCCATCTTACTCTCAGCTTGGAGCCCTGCTGTGGAGGACTGCTGGGAGAATCCTGAGACCAGAGAGAGAGGAATACCAGCAGATCTGACAAATGTAACTCACCACAATGTCTCCTGGACCAAGGTTGCTGCAGACTGAGCCGTCCTCAAATGAAACCTCGTACTGTGTCTGTGAGCTGACCTCCACCACCTTACCAGACACCATCTTGCCACCCTGCTCCACATACACTTCATCTCCAGGTCCTATTTCCAGCCCAGCCTGCTCCTCCTATACACAGTCAGGTGTGTGTGTGTGCGGGGAGTCAGGGAGGCTGGAGAGGACTGACCTGGACCATGTAGTGCTTGTGGCACACCAGTCCACTTCTCTCCCCACATTCCTCAGTCAGGAGACCTCTGTACTGGGCGCAGGTCACGTGGAACGCCGAGTAGCAGCGGTCCCTCACACACTGCACGCACACCCCCAGGCCACGGGTCATGGTTGCTTGCACTGGCAGACACATGCAGCACCTCTGCACACAGTCATTCCTGCTGAGTACACACGTAGACACCAGAGAAGACTGTCTGACCAGCTTCTTCCTGGATCGAGGGATGTCGGAGGCCAGGACTGGCTCCTTGCGAGAGGAGTCCTCAAGGAAAACCTCGGGAATGGAGACAGCACACACCAGGTGGGCCCAGCGACCAGTAGTGGTTGGCTTCAGAGCTCCTCCCCTCAACACACACAGACAGCACTCCTGAAGAGAGACATTGGTTGCAACAGAACCAGTCACAGAGAGAAGAACCCACGGCATTAACAGCCTTCTCACTGCAACGTGTGCACTGCCAGTCCTGGGTAGGTAGTGGAGCATCACCCGTCACTCCATAACAACCTTATGGTGGAGAGATTCACTTGACACAAATCAAACCTATTGGAGGCTCACCTCTGTGGACTGTGATGTCACATGACTGGCATGTGATCAGTTGTGAGTCGGCATCGTCCTGTTCAAGGCTGGGCTCCCTCTTCATAGCTCTGCGAGACCTTCGTCTGCCGCGAGTCTCTCCCTCTCCTCCCTCCACACTGCACCTGCGGCGCAGACTGCTGGGCAGCTCGATGAGTGCTCTCTGTACCACCACCTTCAGTGACCGAACCCCTCGACTCCTGCACAGACCACACCCACACACTTGACCACACCCTAAAGACCACACCCAGGACTGACCTCTCTGAGTGCTCACTGATCTGGAGTCCCTGAGAGGCAGTTCTGATCTGGGCGGAGTCCATTCCACGGTATGGACTGTGGACATCAAAGATGGAGCAGATACAGCAGCGAGTCGTGCCACGAGAGGCCAGCTGGTTGAAGGCCCTCTCCAGAGCAAAGTTTCGTGGCTGGCTATGCCACAGTCCACTGAACCTCTCAGTCCAGTCCTACACACCACACACACACACACACACACTGGCCCAACTGTGGCGATGAGAAATATCTGAACTTACATTCTTTACTGGGTCAGCGATCCTCTGTCTCTTGACGGAAGTAGAGAATGAGAGAACGGGTCCTTGACTGGCTCTCTTCCGGCCCAACAAACTACTGCATAGCAGGAACAGTAAGTGGTCATAATGTGAGCAGCATAGCTTACTCTTCGGTCTGTAGAGCTGGGGACTCGGAATACTTCTGTCTGTAGTACGCCCTCCACTGCTCAGGCTGCGCAGTGACATGATAACATTGCTTGCAGAAAAAGCTAGAAGCTCACTTGGTATTTCTCTACGAAGTAGTCCATATTGATTCTGACATTGTCGGGCTGGCACTTGCACTGCGTTGCTCTCTTGCCAAAGTCAATCCACCTGACAGAGGCAAAGTTGGTTGATTCTGCACAGTTGAGGCCTGCATTGAATCCAGAGTGGTAGCCGTAGGGAAAGGTGATGATAAACTGTCCTTCTTCCTGGGTCACCTGCATACATACGGGCTACAGTATGGCATTCTCACACCCAATCCTTCGGAGAAGGTACCTTGTTGACTTGGATTGAGTTCTGTCTGAGAACCGAGGGAGAGAGGATGGACATCTTATGCCTCAGGAAACTGGCGCACTCGTCTGCACACTCTGGGAAAAGACCTACGGACAGACAGTGTTAGTGGAAGCTCAGTAAGAGACAAGTTGGAGATGAACCTTTGGCAAGTCTCTCTAGCTTTGGTCCATGTTCAGGAGAGAGAGAGTACCTGGGGAAACAGGATCTAGTGACAGACAGTCAGACGACACGTCAGCGACAGACCAGAGTTTGGGGGCTCCGAAGTGGAGGTAGTTGATGGAGTAGAGGTCCATGTCCTCAGTGTGCCAGGCAAAGGAGGTCTTCCACATCCCGAAGTAGAGGTAGGCGGTGTTGACTCCAGGAATAGCCACTCCGTACTCGTCCACCATTCCGTCAAGAATGGTGGCTAGTCTATTGATGTTCCACTCTTTCACACTGGGCTCAGTCAGAGTCCCTGGTGTGAACAACGTCACCCAGTGAGGCCACTGAATAGACTCAATGTCTTGCCACTCACCCTGTATGTCTGCTCCATACAGAGGCTGGTTGAAGGTCACATTCTTCCAGTACTTTCTCTCCAGCTCCTCCAAATTGCTGTACTTCGGAGGTTTGTACCTGCAGGGGACATTCACTTTGCCATACTTCGCTAGCGACAAAGCAGCGCTGTCTCACTGGTCGCTGTTGGCCTTGGCAGCAAACTCGTTGTACGTTAGCGCCTTCTTTTGGATGTTATAAAGTTGGTAGATCCCCTGCTGACCGGACACGAACTGGCTGACTGGAGTACTGATAACCACAGAGCCAATGTCCGCATAGCTTCTCCGCGGACACCATTCCTTCGGTGGAATAACCTACAGCGAGGCGACCCGCTTGTAAAGTCGGCAAGGAAGTTAGTCCTGTACCTTAGCAATGCCGAACTTGTGCGCGCCCTGGTCCTCCATGTAAGCCACGAATGCAGAGAAGTCTCTGAACTGCTCCATGGTAGGCGAGAAGCACATAACACCGCCCGGCTCCATACGCCACGACATTTTGGGTCGGCAAGACAAGCGGATCTTTGCGAAGAGCAAAACAACGGATAGGATTACGTCATAATATGCGCATGCGTACAAACAAGAGTGTAAAAATTCATCTAGTCGATGAAGAAGCAGTCGTTGAAGAGGGAACAAATCCGGAGCTAAAATAGTAATACTGCAGAAAGATAAATAAAATGTCATAAAGTGTAAAACACAATGAATTACTACCTTGAATCCCACACCAAGTCCTGCATGAACCAGACCCAGCATAACTAGGATCACGACAGCAACCTGACGGAATAACATATGAAACAGGCACACAATGGAGACTGGCCGAGATCACCTGGACACGTTCACTCTGCAGTGGTTTCCACAGAGCTCTGACCAAGACTGACACTAGGACGAGAAGGACACTCAATATGGTGACATGAGAAGAAAGAGACCTAACCAGAGAGAGAGAGCCCCACAGCCAGAGCCAGCCAGCGGACAATGACACTATCCAACACCCAGATCACCTGAAGAAGAGGGCATTGAGTCCAACCAGGACAGTGGAGAGACACACACACTCACTACAACAGGAATGAAGACAGCAATGGAGTAGCCGTAGATGGCAAGGAGTTGGGTCAGTGTGTACTGGTCGCCACGGTTTCTCCACCACAGCCCCGCCCAAAGGGTGAGTGGTACCAGCCAGGTGTAGCTGTAGAGGACTGTGCCCAAGACAGTGACATCATGGAAATGAAACTCCCAGTCACTCTGTTCACTGCAGCATCACCCATTACCACACACACTGGGAGTATGAACCACTGAACCTGAAGACTCTGGCAATGTTCCCTGACACAGCTATGGAGAAGATGAGAGTGGCGCAGAGCCAGAAAGGACCATAGAGGTCAGGATTTGGGTGGAGGGCATCTGTCAGACTAACTCTGACTGGAGTCATTCCTGCAAACACTCGGTAGAGAACCTGCATACCAGACAGACAGCCAGTCACTGGGGACCGAGGGTGATGGCAGGGGACTGGACCTGAGATGTGGTGACATCAAAGAAGCTCTGGTAGTACTGGAAGGACAGAAAGCTCGGCTCAGATGATGTGGATCCACTCTTTTCCTCCAGCAACTGCAGGCCACATAAAACAATGGTTTGCTTTTCTCTAAGCATAAAACCCTGACCTTGTCAGAGTCCTGGGGCTCACTACTTATCTCCCCTCCCTCCATGTCCCCCAGAGAAGCCGTCCCAGGGTCCGACAGGTGGAAATCTTCACACACAATGTGCCAGGCTAATAAACCTCTGGTAGTATTGTAAGCATTTACCTTTGAACTCGTACCCTGTTTGCTGGCTCTGCAGTGTCTGAGAGGGAAAGAAACAGTAAAATAACAACGACCTCTTCATTGTGGGTTTTCTTCTTACCGAGAAATCTATCACCACTTGATCCTCGCCTCCTGCCATCTTCGATGTGTACACATAAAACTCTATTTAGAGCACACCATCAAAACTCTATTTAGAACACACCCGACGCATCTGGTCCTGGTTGGTTTAGGTGCGCCTTGTGGCGCGACAGCTCGGGGGACAGGACGGTGTCGTCTAATGCGTAGTATGGACGCAATTACCTCTGCTAATCAGTTGACTAGTAATGTGTCGTCGGAAGAAATGGTGGATGAACTGCTAAGTACATTGCTTGGTGAAGTATGCGAGAAAGAAGTTGAATTTCTGCCTCTTCCCCGCTCCCAGCACGTTGACGTGTGTGAGACAGTGAGGCTTCACTCACCTCAGCACGTGCTGGGTGGCTACTGCGAGCGAGATGGAGGCTTGGAGCTGCTACAGGTGGAGTGTGTGGACCAAAAGGCATCGGGTAGGAGGGTCTGTGGTGTGGTGAACTGACTTATCTACCCACCTTTGGTCCCACAGGGTACTGTGGACATTACTGCCTCTACCTCGCCATTTTGTGCCTGCAGCTCTACCACTGTGTTAGTCATGATGAGGCCCTTGTTCTGCTGCAAAAGACGCGCTCAACCGTTCAGTTCTGGAGGAGGTGAGCTCAACTGACCTTCCTTTTACTAACATACGGTATTCCATTTTGTAGGTACTGGGTGTCTATTGGTATACTGCTGGCTCACGTACGGGCCCATCCAGAGGTCCTTTGGTGGCCTTGGACACAGCATCACGTGATGCTTGGCGAGATGGAGAGGTCCTATCTAGCTTATCTCCTCACCTTTGATCCTTCACTGACGGCATTGGGTGGACGACAGAAGATATCTGTAGTTCATGTTGGTTGGAGTGGTTGTCCCAATCCATTTATGACATTATCTCCTCACAGTTTGCTTATGGCTGTGTCCTGAACTCTACAGAAGAGATTCTGAAACTGCAGGAGACAATAGAGGAGCTACGAAAAACTCGTGGGCACCATGTGTTTATTCTGGGAGTCACGAATCACTGGGTCACTCTCTACACCTACCACAGAACACAGTCATGGTGCAGGGGAGCCCGGCTTGCCATGCTCTACTGGGACTCTAACAATTTGACTGTTCTTGGAGCTAGTGACAATGACATACACCAACTTGTTGATAAGAAAGAGAAGGAAAGAATGAGGGTAAAGGGTTGTGGGTATACCTCTTGGAAGAAAGCTGTTTTCACGCAAGCTCTACGTGATCAGCGAGACCTGGTGACTTTGCTTGCCAGATGTATCAGCGGACGGCAGCAGTTTGCACAGTGTGTATTGTGTGGACACTGGAATACGGTACTGAGCAGTTTTGAGGAACACATGGTACGAGCCAAGTTAGAGGAGGATATTTTCTTGCCTTTACTGCTGCAGTGGCTGGAGACCCAGCACCAGCCCAGCAGCCTCAGAGACCACCAGGTGACGACGTGACTGTTTCCCCGAGTGTCACGTGTACCTCTGTTGCTACAGGTGCACATGATGAGGGAGCTGGGGGCTGACTGCTTGAGTAAGGAGATGCGGGCCATGCTGGCAGAATGGCTGCAGTATTGTTTGAGCCGGCTGGCTGCTTATCGTGGGGGCATACCGCTAGTTGACTCATTCTCAGCTGTGCTCCAACAGCTCAGACAGTTTTTTTGACATCAGAAATTTTACATTGCGCATGCGCGCTGAAGCTCGCAGGGAGCTCAGAATTAATTATGGTGGTAAGCCGCGCACAGACAGGGTTGCGTGAAGTGCCCTACACTTGCCTTTGCAGCGAATTGGTCTGCAGCTGAAGGCGACGCTAGAGAATGTGACGGCTCTTGGACCAGGGGAAGAGTTCCGTTGGTACATGAAGGTACGTATATAGCTAGTGCCAAAGTGACGAGTGTACACTCGAGTGCAGTTACGGTGCGCAAACTGTGGGGAAACAACTCAGAAGTGGATCTATGCCACAACGCTGGTTGGTGAAGATGCCGCAAGATACTGTTGACTATTAGTTGAGCACACAGGAACTGAAGGATGTGAAGGGAGGCAGAGGTAAGGCACATCTGGTGGTAAAGTGCAAGCTGTGTGGCAGGGAAAACAATTTGCGTGAGTCCAAAGTCCAGGACTTCATCACCATCTTATATGGAAGCTCGTGTATACCTTCAGAAATACTGGAAGACCTGATCAGACCTTACAGTGTTAGTTCAGAGAAAACCACTCCTCAACCTGACATAAGGTATATATACCTGTGTACTGCAGGAGAGTGAAAAGTTTCAGACAATAGTGGTTTTTGAATGCCGTGGACTTGAGCCTGTGGAGTTTGATCCCAGGGTAATAAACCTGTAGACAAAGCAATACGAAAATAATTATTACAACATTCTGTTCTTCCATTGTATAGGGAGGTTGGACAGCCGTAGGTGTTGACAGTGGTACAAAGTTCCTTGATGTCGACCTGTCACAGAAGGTTGGTGCTCAGTCAAACTACATCTCATGCTCATGTAACCAACTATGATAGGAATGGAGTGATTATGACGAGAGAGCACAGCAGCCAGTCAGCATTCTGGACATCAGTTCAAGATTCATTAAAATGTGATCACTGTATATGCAGTGATTAATGTAGATTTGATGTTATATGTGACAATGGGACAATGTGGATATTATGATCGTGTTATAATGTGTATAATTATACAATGTGATATTATGATCGTGTTGTGTACAATGTGGATTATGATCGTGTTGTGCATGTACAATGGTGTATAATAAGTGTACAATGTTGATAATAAATGTTGTACGATGATGATATCAAGCCTTTACATTATACTACAATATGTTACTTGATGTCACAGAGCAAGGCCACCCCCCTGAGGATCCAGTAGTCAGGGTTGGCTGCTTGGCCTGGGGAGGTGGGTGTACGAAGACTAACTGCCGTGATGTAGGTGAGGTCTGTGCGACGAGGCTTCTTGTACACTGGGCAGAAATACAGTTTGTTGTCTTGCAGATGGTCGGAGGAGTTGACAGCATAGAGGTGGATCACAGGGAGAGGGGTGAAGAGGACTTTGGCAGGAGGTTCCATGAGGCGACTGGTCTTGCGATCCCAGCCTGCTCCGTCTAGGTACAGTCCGTACACATAGACACCTTCAGGTGGTGGTTGCGATACATCCTCTCTCATCATACGAGTCACGTCGTTGTGAAGCAGCACCGAGTCAAGGGCCCAGCCCTTATGAGCCCGAGTAACTTCCTGTCGCATGGCTGTCAGGAAGCCCTGAGGATTGAAGAACCCAGTCATCCAGAAGACGTTGGGGCGAGCTTTGAACACCCAGGATGAGAACTGGTTGTTGCGTTCCAGCAGCTCTGTGAACCAGAACCCAAGAGTAGAGGATTCCCATGAGATCTGTCCAGACAAAAGGAAGCATGAAAGGTGAGGCTGAGAAGTTAGAACAAACCTTTCTCCATATTTGTGGCACTTTAGCATCAAATATGCTATCAAGAGCATCCCTCAAGTTCTGTGGATTGCTCACTAACGTGATAAGACATGCATGTTGTTGACACTAACCAACCTGACTCATGATAATAGTTCCTTCAATTGCTAGCTGCAAGTCTTGCAGAGTGGAGTGCACAAGACCGAGCACTCGCTGCATGCGGTCAACCTCCTGCCGCAGGAAGATGTTCATACTTGACAAGATTCCCATCTTCTGCAGTCTAGCTTTGACCTGAACAGAGTTGAGTGTGTGAATGTGTGTGTGTGTGTATAGAACCACATTTCGCAGAGTGGGTCATACGTACTTCGTGAGGAACATAGTCATCTGGAAGTTTCTCCAACATGTCAGTGGCAATGCGGAACACTCGGCTCTCCCGTGTCTCTCCACCACCACTGCTGCTGTCCTTTGGCTGGATACTCATGATAGTATCCAGCACCTCCTTTGCCATGTTACTCTGGTACCTACACACACAGAGTTGTCTTGAGAGCTCTATACCATGAGTAATCTTTTCTCACGTGATGTCAGCATTGGGGTGGAGCCCAAACACCTCTGGAGTGTCCACCAGTGGGAGGTGGTCGATGAACTCCCTACACTGCTCAATGGTCTTGCAATGTGGAATACTATAGCCCTTGTAAAAGTTGAATGTTTCGGCAAACATGTGATCTCCAAACCACACCTGTGGTTCAAGGAATAATTATAATGGAGCCATAAGAAGTGCAGTGCTAGTGAGGACCTTGGCAAAAGTGTTGAGAAGCGTCTTGTCATAATCATCAGTAACTCTGCCACCATACTGGACCTCCCCCAGCATGTAGCGTACTGTACTCCAGCATATACCCTGAAAGAATTGTGGTTGTTCTTTTGCTGTAGTTGCATGAACACACAGCCCCTTACCCTCTTGGGGTCCATGTCGTCAAGGTGGTTCTGGACAAACTGCACGCTGGCAGTGAAGTCGGCCTGGTTGAACTCATATGGAATATTCCACCCCAGTGGACCAAACTTCCTCCGCTCCTGGACCGTGGTGTGCAGGAAAGCCACAGCATACAACACAGGTCTCCACTGAGAGAGATTGGAGTAGTCCAATTGCTCCTGTGAGATCCCTGCATAGGTCCTCTTCAGGCCTGCTTTCACTCCTTGTGGTGGCTCATTGGTGAACTTGATACTGGCCTGTAACAAACGGAAAACATTTGGACTTAAGTATAATAACTATTTTGGGAAAATTTGTATCAATGTACCTGGAGCAATGATATGGGAAAATTGGGGTGGACTTCAGTTGTGATCCAGATACGGGAGGCCTGGTGGACGCTGTCAGTCTCCAGGACAGTCTGCAGGAGCTCATCCATGAAGTCCAGCCCAAGATGGCAGTTCTGCAGAAGTACCCAAGTACCCTGTGCAGTGCACAGAACATGTGACGGTGAGCAGAAGAGGGAGTGGTTCAACTCACATTTGTCATACTCTGCTGCAGTAGTCGCCGAGCATGCACTTCCTGCCCTTGGCCCATAGAAATGGAGTGGCAATCTAGTTGCAGTTTCTTGGCCAGGCCCTCAATATTGTTGGTGGGATCGGAGCCCATTGATAGGAAGCAAATAAGAGGTGTCCGAGTATTACTCTCAGCACACATGGCCTCCAGGTCCAGTATAACTCCTTCTGCGTATCTTTTCCCCATCACGTCTGCTATATATTTTCTGGCCTGAGCCAGTGTGCGGTCAGGACACCAGCATCTGCAAACACACACACATACACTTGTTACTGTCCTGGACACAGTATTTAGGTCAGACCTGATAAGTAGCAGTTTCTTGAACGAGTCAAGAGACAAATGGTAGCCCTCAGGAATCTGAGCTTCTTCTGGAGCCTCTTTGTCAAACCAGGCTTTCCATGTTCTCTCATTGCGGGATACCTACAGACAATAATGGGCATAAAGTCAACTACAAGGTAAGGCAAAGGCACAACAAACAAGTCAAGGCAGCCCAAGGCGCACGCTGGGATTCGAACCCACGACACTATGCTGTCTAGGCGAGTGCTCTACCAACTGGCAACTCAGTTTGTCAACACAATACACAACACGATACATGTACGTACAACACCTGATCGAGAATTTTTGAGAACTGAGGCAGCTTGCTCAGCTCTACCAGATTCAGCCAGATCATGTCTGTGATCCATTTGGCTGGCTTTGGAGGGCATGCCTTGAGGTCCAGTGCAGCCCCACCTGGTGAAGAGAATTGTGTAGCTACACAAGGTTTGGGAAATTAAATATACCTTTGATGAAGGTTTGAAAGTCGTCATGTTGGATTGTTCCCTCTTGTAGCCCTATCTTCAGTGGCAACAGAAGTGTGAAAAGGAACTTATGTTGCTCATAAAGACCACGGCAGGAATAGCAGAAAACAGAATAGGTCAAGTAGTCAATGATGCTGTGGATACGTTTGCTGGTGACGGGGGATTTCTCTGATCTGGAAAATGTCAGTACACAAGTTATTTTACACAAACTAGCATGTTTCTGTGTATAATCACACAGTGCCTCCATGCCCAGTCTAAGTTTAGATGTGTTATTGTTGCTATGGATGTTATTTGGTACTCAGGTGAGTATATAGACATTGACGGTCAATTTTTGTATAGTTACTGATCACATGCCACAAGGCCACAAACACCACTGTGTGCCACATTTTGTAAATTGTGGTTTGTCCAACATGGCCCTTACTGTGGGGCCCACTGAGCTTTTAGTTTTACTACCATCAGTCACTAGCGGCTTGTCCAACATGGCCCTTACTGTGGGGCCCACTGAGCTTTTAGTTTTACTACCATCAGTCACTAGCGGTTCAGTTAAGACTGTCAAGTTGCTTCTTGTCTCAAGGTGTGTGTGTCTATCATGTGCGTTTCATTCGAGGCAGTAAGGCTGGGGTGAGTCAGTACAGTTTACCGGTGGTCTTTAATCAATCACCACTGTTTCTCAAGGCCAGGGCACCCGCTAATGCTCAGATAAGTTTCTGATTATACATAGTAGTTAACCTAGCATTTTCTTACGTCTCTCACGTCTTGAAGCTCACATGCGTGAGTTATGAACCATCATATCTCCCCTCTCTTCCCCCTATACCTTGTTGTGGTGTATTCACTTACCTCTCCATTGCCTGATCAAAGAGACCAAGGAACTGTAGCAAAGAGGTCTGGTACATGATATTAACCATGGACATCTCGACAATCAAGAAGTAGAGGATGGAACCGCGGGTTGCGACTGGCCGGTACTCCTCTCTGGCAGTGGTGATCTTGACCTCCGTCTCTGCAGCCACTGTCAGTTTCTCGCTTACTTCATGAGCAGTTTCCTTCGTGGTGCGCAGCACTTCGATCAGTGACTCATCATCTACCAGTGAGCCCTGCAGCCGGCAAACCACTGTGAGGTTACTACACAATATTGATCAAAGGTGCCTACCTGTGTGCTGGTGAGACGGTAGAGAAGGTTGTCCTCCAGTTCACTCATCTTTCTCTTATTGGAAGTGACTTCTTCCATGAGGTGCACCCTCTCTGCCTCTAGCTCATGCTTCTCTGTGAGGATGACTCGACCAAGTAGCTGGTCCTCTAGACCTCGCATGGTCACTGTGAAGTCAATGATAGAAGTACGGGCTGAGATTTCTGGAGTGTAGCTGGGGTTGGGCAGCTTAGTGGTAATATAGAGGGTGAACCCTGACATCACATCCGCTTCCTTGTCTCCCACTTTTACTTTCAGCGTTTTGCCTGACTTGATGAAGTTTTTCTCCAGAACATTGTCGAGAGCAGGGTCTAGCTCCTCCCCAACATCTTCAATCAGCAGTGGTCGGCCAAGTGACAGACTGTCCTCTAGGTGATTGCGAAAGTACTTGTGATTTAGAGTTGTCAGTTGCAGCTCACACCCTTTCTCCCTGTTTCGGATCCATGCTTTTCCTTGGCCCTGGGGATCAATCAGCAGTGGGTACCTAGTGGCCTTGGTAGTAATGATGCCATTTTGTATGGACAAGTCATCATTAGGAAGTCCCTGTAAGTTCCATTCGCCAATGGTAGTGTTGTCCACTAGCATTGCAGTAATGTTTACATCTCCAGAGAAGGGGATTTTGCATCTCTTCAGTTCTTCTTTCCAGCCAGACATTAGATGCATGCGGAATTCTTGGTTGAATGGGCCGGAGTAGGAGAGAAAGCCTGTGGCCAGCAGCACGTCTCCCACAAGTCGGCTGATTTGTGACTCAAACTCCTTGCTTTGTTGAGTCCAGCGATCCTTCTCTCCTCCAAGGCCACCAATGAGAGCAGATGCTGCGTTCATTTTGCGACGACAACTCTCAGCATCATCCAAAAGAGTTTGTTTTTCCCTCATGGCAGCGTCATATAATGCCTGAACTTGGTCCAGTTCTCGCTGTTTCTCATCAAGCTGGGCCTGTGCTTGGCGAAGGTTGGCCATAGCTGACGCCAGTCGAACTTCCTGAATGGCAAGGTTGGCTTTGAGTGGGAGTACTTCCTTGTTGATCTCATAGAAGAATGACATGGCTTTGGTCCACGAGAGTAAGCCGGCCACGTTTCCACAGACCTTCTTGGCAGTTTCAAGATTGTAGTCTTCCATTTCAAGGTAAGGAGCGAGCAGCTCTACTGTCTCTGCGTTTATTGTGTCTTTGGGGAAGGTTTGCAGTCCCTGGAGAAAGCCTTGTTGGCTCATCATCTGGTACACACCAATAGTTAAAACGAGTTGGAAAAGTGATACCCTACCTTCAGTGACTCTGCCCAAGAGGGTCTTGGGCCAGGCTTCTCTGGGTCTGCTGCAAATTGGTCTAGCCTTCTCTGGAACAGCAGCAGTGCACAGTCCATGATCCTCATAATCAGGTGTGGAGGCTTGCCCAGTTTCCTGACAGTGGAAATGTCTGCAGCCTTGATGGTCTGCAGGGCTGCCTCTGCCTCCTCAAGTGCTGGCCGAGCTGCTTCAAGCTTGCCCATTGCTATCTTCTTGTCAGCCTGTACAAATAAACCTTGATTTATGAGCAATTAGTGCGACAGTGAAAGCTTACCTCAATGTCATCCACCAGAGCCTGAGCTTTGTCTTTTACTTTCTGTACCTCTGCCTTCACCTTTTCAGCTTCCTGTGCCTTTACTGTCACCTCCTGCAGTACCTCGTCAGCTTTGGCTGATGCAACAGCCAGCTCCTTCTCCTTCACCACCAGTTCCTTACTCAGCTCTGCTACACTGGCACTGGCCTCCACCAGCTTGTCTAGTCCTGTGTTCATACGCTTGGCCAGCTCACCAATGTGATCAAGTTTCTCAGTGTAGATAGTCTTATACCCTCCAATGAAAGAGAGGTAGGACTTTGGAGTAACATGTGTTGAGCGCCGGAATCGATCAAAATATTCCACACATGTCTCTGCAACGAAGTCATGAACAACACCCATGGCCCTCACCACCTCCTGCTTGGTGTCATGTGTGCAGACTATATTGAACTCGGACAGAAAACGATGGGCCACTGCGATGAGGGCATCTTTAGGCCACCGGCTGAACCAGTCCATAGTACACCCTGAGATGAGGCCAGGGAATTTTAGTGCTCGATTGCGAAATTTCTCACCAACCTGATGTAACAAACAAGACATATAGAAAAATGGTACAGCAAAGCATGGAAGTGACTTACAGGAGAGAAGCAGAGGACAACATGAAGGTTCTTACGAGCCCTGGAGATGAAGTAGTCATAGAGATTCTCTTGAGTTGGTGGATGCCGTGGAAATTGCTTCTTCATAACAGGAATTAGTTCCCCTGTGATCTCATCCAGCTCATCTCTAGCAAACAGGTTTGACACTTCCCCTGATGACAGAACGTTGTTGAGATATTCCAGGAACCCCTCATCTTTCACTTCATTGTCAGTGAAGATAAACGTAATTCCTTTACCTTCTAGACCTAAACAATAACAAGGGATGTAAAATTTCACACATAAGCAATGAAAATATGCCTTCTATAAACCCTGGGAGTAACAGTCATATATACCTGCAGTCCTATACAGCAACTTTAGATCATCCATCAAGTTGTTAGCATTGTAGGATCTTGTGAGCGTTATTTGAAATGTCTTGTAGCCAGCAATGAAGGAAGCTAGTCGGGTGAGACTTTGCTTGCCTGAGCCACCTACTCCAACAAGCAGAGCGTTTCCCCGTGCCATACTGATAATCCGTGAAATCTTCACCAAATGAACCATGGCATCCTTGAAGAAGACCAGGTCCATGCCTGCCCCACGGATCGTGTCATTGTACTGTTGAATATACCCTGTCAGTTTGTCTGAGAGTACTTCCAAGCTAGGCACCTGTTCACATCCACATAATAGTGGAAAGCTATTCGAATTATGGTGCTACTAACCATCTCATAAACTTTTGGTGCCTCCAAATCAGCATCCTCCGGCTCATCCCCAGTGGGCTCCGGTGCCTCTCTCAAAAAATCTACAAAGTATGGCTCAGGGGATGCCATCACTTCTCCTTTAAGTTCATCACAACGGATTTGCTCCACTGCCCCCAGGAACCACTCCACATCCTAAACGTATGACAAGTTTGTATGTTGTTGTGAACTCAGAGCCTGAACGTACCTGTGAATTTGTGAATCTGTCGGCAATAACCCTACTGCATTCATGCAGCCACAGAGACAGAACTTGACTTGCACTCTGGCACTCTTCAGCAGCAACTAGCAAGATCCCCTCCCATATACGAGAAAGGTCTCGAAGATTGAATATGTAGTGGAATTTTGCAGGTGTCGGCAGCATCTTTATCTAAATGTCCATAATGGTTAGTTAATTAAGAAAGTACATTTTAATGTACTCTACCTTAGTTTTCTGCCACAGCAAGCGAGTTGCAGGTACCAAAAGAGCCACGGTCGAGCAAACCTCTTCAGAAAAGCCCCTCTGTTGGCAGAAATACCCACTGCTTATCACACCAAAAATCTTGTCAATTGAGGCATCGGAGGGCAGGGTACAGTTGAAGATGGTAAACTGCCTCTTGAGTCTGGCAGGGATATCATTGCGGCCTCCTCCTGGATGGATCATGGCTGCCATGAACTGGAGGTCAACTATGTGGGTGAAGTCCCCTGGCTTCTCAAGGCTGTAGAAACCTTGCATCTCCATCAACTGTCGCACTATTTCATTTGTGATCTACAGAACAAGAAGCTGTGACTCCAATTAGGAAGTATCAGAAGTAGCTTACCTGGTCCCCCCACTCATTGATGACAGGCATGTTTATATCGTCCACAAACACACTCATCTTCTTGCCTGCGGGTGGCCCATACGTGCTACCGACCCTCTTGTCTACATAGCTCTCAATTGTACGCTGCATGAGAACACTTGGCAAGTAAAACCACAAGTCATACAAGTATTTTACTGACTTGGAAGAGCATTGGAGTAGATGCAGATGAGAAGTTGAAGGCCTTGAAAAGATGTTTTTCAGGGTTATACTGAGAGGCATATCCCTGAAACATCACAGTTTTTGCTGTGCCTTGCTCTCCAATCAGCAGCACTGCCTTCTCCTGTCGTGCTATGAGGTTCACCAGAAATGTGGTCCTCACATTGTCCACATTTGGAACAAGGATGGAGGCATACTCTGGGACCTGGTCAGGGGGATAGCTGTATTCTTGCACCCGCGAAGACCAGTGTATCCAGTGACCAGTTTTCTCAACAACATACTCGAACATGGTTTCCCCAGGTTTCACTGGAGGTAGGTCTAGTTCCCCCTGCATCAAAGCAAACTTAAATTGACAATACTACAAAATAATCCATGCCTTATTGACCATTTTGACAATGAATTCTTCCAACTTAGCCCTTCCATCTAACTCCAGAAGAGCTCCAACACTCCACATCAGTGCAAATACATAGAGGCGCTCCAGGTGCTCAGTTGTGAATGTAGCAGGATGCTCGTGGTGGCCTTCGTGGTGCTCGTCCACCTCCAATAGTCCTGATAGCAAGTCCATTGCCTGAAGAGAAAATACCATTATAGACAGGCCAACATCTGATAAATCATTCAACACGCTAGAGTGAGAGGTACTTACCTGTTTGATATAGTTGCATTCCAGAACTGTCATCTTTGCCTCCAAGTTGAGTTGCATGTAAGTTAGAATAGGGTCAAATGTACGGTCAAACAAGTCCCATAGTGTGGTTTGCTCGGTGTCGGGCCTTGATGATAGCCATCCCTGAAGAATAGGCCTCCAGTCCAGTGCAGAAGAACTCATATACACCATGCCATTTCGAGACACTGTGGCTGGACTAGCATTGTCTACATTGTCAGGCTCAAAGACTATCTTGCAGTCAGGGGCCATGGTAATGCGGTCTCCATTGGCCAGAGTGAGTGTCTTGTTGTCATCCAAAACACTGTTCAGGTTCTCAATCCATATGGCATCCACGGGCCCATCTAGAACAAGCCACACATGTTCTCCCTTTTTCACCTTGTGTGTACGTCGCCAGAGAGTGGAAAATATACCGTCTGTCCAGTCATTAGTGGAAACATCGAGGCGACCAAACATCTGTGGGGCCGTAATTGCCTTGGGATTCATCCTCATCTCCCTGTGAGGTGTGCCGCACTGTGCCATGGCTCTCATCAGTATGTTGATGCACTGTGTCTTGCCAGCACCACTGGGCCCAAGAACCATCATGCCGTGACGTACTCTCTGTGTCTCAAACAACTGAATGAGCTTCAGGCACCACGATGGATGGTTTACTAGACCAGCCTCCTGTACCTGCTGCTCAATGGCAGCCTCAATGTCAGGGTATCCGGCTTTGTCCAATACAATTCCAGGAAAGAGGTCATTGATAAGGCTCATGAACAGTGGCTCGTCCTCGTCCACCAGTTTTGAAAGGTTCATGTCTCTAAGAACTCTCATCACAATAGTGCTTTCGCTGTCCTGTGGGCTAGCACGCTTCACACTACCCAGTGTACGCAGAACCGACAGAATATTTCGCAAGCCAAAGTCATAGTGAACCTGCAACAAAATTATATCAGATCAAAAGTGGATATACACTGAATAAGACGATGAAGTTCATACCTGTTTGGATAGCTGCTCTTCACAAAGTTTGTAAAGAGTAAAGAATTTGCGGGCCAAAATGATGTTTTCAAGGAAGCCACATGATGCTAATTTGACCCTCATGATTATCTGCCTGTCTGGAACCATCATGGCCACTGTGCGGAACTGAATCTTGAGGTTCTCTGGTAGCTCCTGTCTACCTGCATAGCCAGGATTCTGGAGAGAAACACAGTAAGTCGCATAATATATATGCACAACCATACTTACCATGGTGAGAAATATACCAAACTCAGAATTCATGCTGACCACATCCCCGTCAGAGAAGATAAACTGAGGTTTCCTCTCTTTCTTGCAGTTGAGAACAATGTGTATCTGCTGTGCTGCCACTGACAGTACAGGAAGCTCAATTCTGTTAAATTCATCAAAGCAGCCCCAGCTTCCTGACTGAGCCAGGCCCTTGTATATTCTACCCAGTCCCCTGAAGTCCATCTGGTCCGAGCAGTTGAACACCACGACATACTTGCCCAGAGCCTTACCCATGTCCTTGGTTGTTTCGGTCTTGCCAGTGCCTGCAGGCCCAGCGGGGGCTCCTCCCATGGACATGCCCAGAGCCTGTGCTAGGGTAATGTAGCAGCGATCAGTAAGAGGAGTGATCACTAGGCGATCAGTACAGCCAAGAAATTCGTTTTGGTAGATGAAGTTCACATCTGTAATGGATATGATTGACTGGTCTGAATCTTCATTGAAGTAGAATCGGCTCTGTTTCAGCCACTCAAAGTCAAGGGGACTTTTGACATGCATACGCACCTGCGGTCAAGATGATCATGAATGTGAGTATGAATGTGAAATGTAGTGAGATGATGCTGACCAGATCATTGAAAATGTCCCTTTGATGAACGTGTATGGTGATGAGGGTCTCGTACTTGATGCGCTCAACCTTACTGAGGTCCTGAGTGGTCACTTCAATCAGTGTATTGAGCAGATCCAGGAAGAAGGCGTTTGTCTGAGCCATCACTTTTTTATTGGAGCGAGCATTTTGCAGAGCAGTTTCAGCATCACGAGTCCAGATCATCTGAATACCCAGCAAACCCACCTATATACAAAGATACTCACAATTTAACTAAGTCACTCAAAGACTGTATAATTACCTGGGCAGCAGATGAGTTCAGAAAATTTAACAGATCGAATGATGGATTCTGGATGGTAAAAAAGGCATCCCTGATGACTGCATGTAGTGAGTCCATAGCTCCTTGCAGAAGTTGGCCCAGCCAAATCTCGACATTACCCTGAGCCAACACTGGCTGCTCAAGGGGAATGGTCTCTTTTTCACGGGAGCTGATTGCCAGAATTCGGTCGTATTCCTTCTCATGGAACACCACTGACTTCACATTATCAAAAACACCAAGCAGGTGGGCCTGTAGAAACAACAAGACTATTATAACACCTCATTGATCTCTGACTTACGTGTGAAAGCGTGTTAACTATATCTCGTAGTAACCTACATCACTGTTTACTAAGTGCCCGTGGCGCCATCCCCTGCAACCCGCGAACGTGTAAAAACAAGTGTGCGTCAATTTGAATGGGTACTAAATTTCACAGACTTGCTGTCTAACCTGTATAGTGTGTGAGTCAGATGCCTGTCCAAGTATCTCCAATAAGGCAGGGTCTGATACAAAGAAGAAGCGGGGAAATATGAGTCTTTTCTTTTCCAAGTACCCCGTGAGAGATTTTTGGCAGAGCTCAAGTTGCTCCAGTAGATGAGGTAACAACTGCCCTAAAGTTTCATCTCCCACACAGCACTGCACGACATTGGGCGTCTCATGAGCCTTGGTCATGATTTTCACCCATGACTTATCAATGTTCTGGAACCTCTTTGCCTCCTGAACAATCGAAATTTATATACATGCGAATAATTCTTGCAAATACCTTTGGTAGCTGCTTAGCAATGTCTCCTCCAACAAACACAGCCTCCAGATACACCCACAAGTTTTGCACTACCAACCAGTTTTCAATGATATCTGATGTATTGGATAGCTTCTGCACCCACGAAGCAATCTCTTTCTTGAATGGAGCATTGTACCTGCATGAGTTCGTTGGGTAATGATCATCCATATACTTTGTAGAGCATAAGCACCTGTTAGACATGAGAGAGCCCAGTAGCATGAGTGAGTCCTCCATCAGAGACACTACCTCAGCAGTCTCTACACCCTTCAGTAGCAGCTCACCCCTATTCTTGAAAGTAGCAAATGAAAGGTTCTGAACACTCCAGTCAGCAATGACCTACGTAGGTATATAACTTTATTATTGAGTATGTATACACTTTGATTATGGATAAGACCTGCTTCAGCTTAGCCTCAATGTCTTTCTCCTTGCCTGCTGCAATACAGATATCTTCAATGTCATCTTTGTAGTCCAGCAGGGGGGCCTCCATGATGTTTCTGAGCTGGAAATTCTCAGAACTGATGTCAAAACTGTGTCCAGTGAGAGCTGTAATGCGTTCCCAGTGTCGCTCTTTCATGGCTGGGTTAGCCATGAGCTCAAGCAGTGGACAGGTTTCGTTGAAGTCATCGATCTTTCGCTTCAAGTCGTGAAACGCTTGCCACTCTTTCATTCCTTTGGGAAGCTTACGACACCTACACATCAGACCAACAGACAACAAGTTATGATAGCAAAGAGCTAACAAATTACCTGTTTTGGAATTCAATGAGCTCCATGTTGATTTTTTCAATATCAACATCTGTCCACAGCACCTCATAGTACCCACTGATGGTATCGTTAACTGTGTTATACAGCCCATAGAGCTTCTGAAGTAGTCCGATCTCCCTCCTTGTGTTCTGAAGCTCTGGGTACTCGGTCACTGTGAGGCCAAACAAGGCTTCACCTCCAGAATATGTCTGGTACTTGGACCACAACTCATCAAACTGGGCTTTGGAACACAACCAGTCTCTCACTGGCTTCTTGAGGGTGCAGCCCTTCCACCATTGGTCCTGACTAGAGACGGAACTAAGTCAATGCAGCAACATGAACACACAGTGAACTTACTTCTGAATAGTTGTTGGTGAAATTAGCCAGGTCACGTTGGAACACCTCCACACTCACCAAAAGATTAGTCTTGAATTGAGGTTGAATTCCAATCAAGTGACTTTGTACCTGACCCTGAACAAAATGCTAGTCATCTAAGGGAAGGATAGACTGCTTTACATACGGCCTTTGTGAGCAGGTTTTTGAAAGTGTATCGTAGTGAGTCCACCGTTTCCATTTCTTCACGGGCCACAGCTACACCACATCGTTGCAGAAAAGAGTAACATTCCTCAATAGGGTTAAGCTCCATGTCAATTTCAATCTCCTTGGCTCTCACTTCATCTAATGCAGCCATTGTGCTGCGAACATCTTCCAGATCCTTAATAAAATCAGATCATTCATTTTTGCATACTGATGTCAACCTGCTATGTACCTCAATTGGTCTGGAAAGTCTCTTGCTGTATTCTGATAGAAATTGTACAATGTTGTTCATGCTGGTTCTGTAGTGAGAGTTGAGGCTATGGCCGTATGCAGTCTTCCAGGCTCGTGCCTCCACCACAAGGGCCAACTTCAGAGGTTCTTTATGGCAGAAAGGGATACGTAAATAACACAGAATGCTACCCACAGTAACATTCATACCACTGGATAACTGTATTGCAGCTGTCAGTGACTGCTGGGTCGGCAGCTGAGCAATTTCAATCTCCAATCTCTCATAGTGCTCCATTTCTGACTCAAACTCAGAGAGATGTGGTCGATTGCTTTCGAATGCAGCCAGCACCTGTTCCCTTTCTAACGTATAAAGTTCCTTGTAGCTCTCAAACACACGAAGGGCCTATAAAATATGTGAAAGCATAAGTTAAAAAATATAGACGTTTTAACCTTTGTAAGGTCCTCTCTGCAGGAAAGTAGTGCAGACGATAGTAGGCTTGAGAGCTTCAACAGGTCTTTGCTATCATGGATAGCTCGTTGATAGTTGCTAGTTGCCCCTACTGAAGGTAGATTAGTTCTGATGCATAATGCGAAGCTGGCCAGCAAACCTGGTGATTGTTGCTGTGTCAGTGGAGTCCAGCAAGGAATGCTCTGGCCAATGTCGCTCACAAGCTGTACCACCTGATTCACAGCTGCTTGTAGCTCTTCAAGACTTGGTACAAGGAGCTAAAATGCAGGAATATAAGAATTTACAAAGTTGTCGGTAACAGCCTTTTATACTAGAGCAGCATAATACTGACAATGTTTGGAAGAGACAGCACAACCTCTGCTGAGAAGCAGGGTGCTGGGCGGCCACCATTCTCGTACAGATTCCTGGCCGAGGAACTGGTGGCAAGTCTCCTCCGTAGCAGATCCAGGGAGGACGACACCGCACACACCAAAGCTTCCAGGTTGCGATGTTGGAAGATGGAGAATAGGTCCTCACATTCACTTTCAAACTGCTCTAACTCCTCTGTGAACCAGAAATTGCTCACATATAGTTGAGATGGTTAGGTGCTGCTAACAAACCGGATTTGCTTTTGACCATGCCTTCACTGTCACTAGGCAAAATTATGGGCAGCATTGCTGTGTGCCTTAACCGTCCAATCAAGTCTTTCACTGCTTCCTCCACTTTCCCACTGCACACACTCAGCACCTCCAGTCCTGCTCTACACTTGGCCTGAACAACAGAGAAACAAACATATAACGATCAGATGCAACTACCAACTAGTTAACCTTAGATTGTAAAAGGAAAGATCCGGCAGTCCACGTTTCCAGAGGTGGCAGGTAAAGCAGTAATGTTTCCGCCATAGTTTTGAGAAAAGCAACAATGCGGCACTCATAAATATCCTGTACCTGAATGAGAATGCATTAATGCATGAGCAAAATCATACATATTGACTTGGTTCAGACCTCCTTGTTGATAGACTGAAACTCAGCAAGGGCAAAGGAAATGTTATGAAAAAATCCATGTATGTTGAGAGACGACCATGTCACGGTATGTAGACCATCCGCAAGGGTAATGTCCACCTGTATTCAATGGTCCATGTGTGTGCATGTGTCACATTTTTACATGTATTATATGTATATACCTTCCGTATGTGATACTTCATTATGGACATTAGAATGGGAGGTACACTCTGCCATATCTGAGCTTCCTTGTCTAGGAGGAACTGTAAAACGAATTCACTGCCAAAAGTCCAACTCGTCAATACACTCTATACCTTGAGTTGATTGTAGTGTTTCTTGATGGAGACCAAGGTAGGGGAGTTTGCCTCAGGAGGAACTTTCATTCCAAGGTGAGCCATCCACTTAGCTTCCTCCATCATGGACACCACAGAAGAGTGGAGATTAGGTTCCATGACACCATCATCACGTCGGATCAGTACTGGGACCTAAAAATAATTATACTAAAGGAGACATATGCATATTTGCTAGCAGCTCACATCCAGGGAATTCTCCGTCTGCTTCACTAGTTTGAGCCACATTTTGTAATGCACTACTTCATATTCTGTCAGAGTGAGGGCAAGCTGGTTGTACTTGTGAACAAGAGCAGAGCCTGGACCACTCTTAAGCAGTTTTAGTTTGGCTTGGAAATGTTTCATTGGCTGTTCCAGGTGGAAACTGAGCTGGCGAGCCCAGCACATTCTGCCAGCGATGCGTGGCATGTTCCTTGTCAGCGGAGGATTTGCCTTCTCACTCTCGTACAGCTATAGACGTAGCGTCAGGCCATGTGAAAAACAACAGAGTTAGAGGACACTTACCTTACGAACCCTCTCCATTTCTTCAGAGAAAACACTCATAATATCGAAGTATTTTCGGTTAATAGTCTCACTTAAACACACCAAATTCAGTCGCTCAAATCTGTGTGTACAAGAACTAGCATAAAACAAGAATGGAGGAGAGGTATTGCCAACCTTGAGAGTAGTTCAAGGCTCTGGATACAGGATTCCACATGGGAGAACCTAGCATTCATGAACATCACCAACTGGTCTCCTAATTCCCCTACCCCCAGCTGAAAATCTTCAAAATCACTGGCAAACTCCATCTTCCTATGATCCAGGGGATCATATGGTTTCTTCTTCAATGTGGAAACGAGCTGCTGAAAGCGTGTAGCCACAATATCGATGCCTTCAATGTGGCTGTCCTTTAGCACAGAAAACCCCTGAACTGTCTCTACAACACTCTGTACTTGCTTCAGACGACGGCAAAAAGAAGAAAATTTGCCAAATACGTACATTTCAGAGATTTCAAATGGACGCCTTTCACTGGAGAACCTCTGCTTAGACAGCTGAAAACTATGGTGGTAGCAATCATAGAGGTTTTGGCAGTCATCAATCCTCTTCAGGAGGGCACCTGGAGTAACATCCCACACACTCATCTCTCCTTCGGAAGTGATGTACTGCTTGCAAGCTGACACCATTTGGTTGGTAACCTTTAATCAAACATATATACTGTAAAATCAGGTTGCTCACATAACAGTTGCTTTACCTTGACAAATAGAGAAGTCATCCTCTCTGAGGTATGGTAGTAGCGTGACACTGCATGCACCATGACGATTGTATTGATGAGGGAAGGCAGGGAGTCGAGCAAAGCTATGGGGCTGCTGCCATACAATGGCCTGCAAAGCTGCTCAATGGAATAAAGAAACTTCAGGTTGTCACGAGCCTCATTAGACGCATCTGTAATACGGCAGTCAAGTTCACGCCATTGCTGTATGTAAAAGAGAAACCACGTATATCCATTTATGAATATAAAAATATTTTTAACCTTAATGATCTTTGCTTTGGCTACATTCAGTGTGCTGATAACTCCACGACAAGGCTGCGTTTTAATCTGCTCCACTAAACAAGAAAATATAGCAGCTCTGTGTTTCCAGTATTCCAGTTCAGCGAATGGACCGGTATCATCTGCCTCTTTTCGCATTTGGCTCCCTTCCGCAAGAACCTACCATGAAATGACATGGTAAACACCTGCAAACAGTAAATGCTAACACACCTGCTCAATTTGCTGGCACCACTTTGCTACCAAATCTTCCAGAGCTGCTACAGTATCTGGTTGCCTTGCATGAGTGATGCAGCCTTCAGAGGTTTTTAGCCTCTCCAGTTTCAATGGTGTCTGCAGACTCAAATACACAGCTTCGTTGATGCTCTTTTGGGTACCTGTTACATGGCTAATAATTATTCTATACGACACATAATCATCACTGACTCTTCAGGAACTCCACGAAATTGTCAAGTGAGCATAGAAACTGATTGACTCTCTGTTTGGGTACTGATCCCCACGGTTGTGACTGCCTAAGGGCTGGTATGAGTACGAGACTCAAGTGTTGCCAAAGTGCTTGCAGAAAGCTGGTGCCGTCACTTGTGTCAATCACTCCACTCACTACCTCCTGCAAGAGGAAGTCTAAGCACTAGACAGGGAGTAGCTACCATGGCTAACCTCTGCAATATTTGAGGTGGAAATAGGCCTGGTGTTGTTGGGTCTCACAAAATACACACACATCCCAGTGAGAGGGAACTCTGTGCCATCTGTTACAACTACCCTCTTCTCTAATGACTTGGATTGGTTTGGAGCAAGTCCTATTTGCTGTAGCTCCGCTGAAAAGTAAAAGTACATGGCACAATCACCACACCTGGATATGAAACAAAATCTGCTATGCATCAATGTTGCATCTGAAGTGCATTCAATGCCTAGCATGGCAGGTCCACCGGTACCCCCACACATGTTAGCAGAAAGATTCGCAGGCCATGAAACTTGTTTTTGTTTTGTCAACAGCAAAAGAACTGTGCCCATGGAGTCACGTACTAAGCACCACCGCTCGACACCGGGCGCATGCACAGCACGCCTAGGCTGTGATGGGCATGAGCGGCAGAGCCTCGCTCAACGGGTGCAACACAGCAGTTACTGCAGCAGAATCACAGTCCAGATGAGGTACGACATGATCACATGAAAATTGAGCGCCAGCTTGGAATGCGATCAAAACGCTGATTCTACATTGCATTCACTCAGCCTTGCACTTGAAAATAGCACTGTTCACCAGTTAGGCTGATGCAGCCATATTTCAGTGCTGCAGAAAAGGTAGATCTTTGCGTCAGCTACACTTTCCGTGCTTTCGTGGATATCAGCGGAAGGTGAGCAAAAGAAACCTTTACCCTCGAGTTCTGTCTCTCAGCAGTGGGCCTTCTCGGGGCATCAAAGCTCATTTTTGTGTTTACATATGTTGGGAGGGGCGAAAAATTCTGATTTTAAAACGCGAACCAATACACTTGCTAACTATCTGGGCTGAAAGAGTTCTGCCGTATGTCACCTAATGTCATGTTCCTTTTTTTTCGAAAGAGTAGGCCTACGACAGCTATTGAATATTCTCCTTACGTATGTTGGGAGGGGCGGAAAAAAAATTCTGATTTTTATAAAGTGAACCAATACACCTGCAAACTATATGAGCTGAAAGTGCTCTGCCTTATGTTGCATGTTCATTAACCCTCGGCGGCGCGCATGCGCAGCGAGGGTTACAGTACTTGGTCTGTCTGTCCATCTGTCCGTCTGTTACCACGATTTCTGCCACCACGCGCAACAAACAGGTAAAATAGCGACACCAGCGGGTTCAGAGCTACACTGGCTTTATTTTAAAATAGGCGATTTTCGTAAAAGTGCCGCGTTCAGAAGTTAAGGCGTGAAAACCAAGTGAACAAGCCAATATGCAAATTAGCACGGGCTTACCTCGACAAGATGTGCTTGCTCTGCGTACCTTGGAGGCACAAGACATCACAACTGTAGCTAGCCCGTGTCAGACTCTCCGCGAGCTACTAGCGGGAGTAAACGTATACTAGTATAATAGGCCCAGCCCATCAATTAGCGGTACCGCGCATGCGCAGTTCGCCGAGGGTTTGCACTTTAGTGCTTTTCATTTGAAATAGTAGTCCTACCGCAGCTATTAAATATTGCCCTTACATATGTTGGGAGGGGCGAAAAAAACTTCTGATTTTTTAAAAGTGAACCAATACACCTGCAACTGTATGAGCTGAAAGAGCTCTGCCTTATGTCACCTGATGTCATTTTCCTTTTAATTTTTTTCGAAATAGTAGGCCTACTGCTCTGGTGTACCATTGACGCGAAGCAGCCAAGTCAGGAATTATTGGTCATGAGGTCCGCATCTCGTACCTCCTCTGAGCGAGAACACCCCAATACACACTTTGGTGGACGTGTGGCAAGACAGACACAAGCCTGATGATGGTGGACGAACAGTTGAATTGGAGAAGGTAGGTGCGCTACACATGTGCCTGCCAAAGCGCAGTATGCGTGCCCAAATAAAGCAACCGTGTCAAGGACGAGAGCCGACTCTGCATATCACATGCGTCAGAGCCCCATGGGTCTCTTGCGCAAGCATGGTACATCACCCTTCTTCACTTATACTTCTGGGTGAGGGCTTCTCTACGTATTATGTATTACGTGTGTTCTTACTAGTGACTGGGATGGCTGCTTCTTGGTAATATAGCAGAATGCAGCGCAGGCCATGAGCAGCAAAGAAATCATCAAATCTGTCTAACTGAATTACAACATTGCGAAATAATTACATTTCCAGCATAAGAATAATTTTGAATCACCTGATTCCCATCCAATAAGTAGTCCTCAACTTCAGTCCCAGCCAACCCTACTTGAAGCGCTACTAAACCTGTGATGAATTTATGCCTCCCATCCAGTCGCAAACGCTGCTGCTCGCGGAGTGCCTTCATGCGAGCCTACAGGAAAAAAGCAAAACGCTAAAAGAAAATAAGGACATTTCTAGCTCACCTGTTTCACCTTCAACGTTTCCGCAACGTTAGCGAGCATAATGCTTCGGCGGTGCCCTTTTCGATGGTGGCGTTGGGCTGCAGCGAACTCATTTGCAGAGTCCTGACCGCCCAGGGACTGTCGCGACCCATCGCGAGAAGCCATCGCTCGCATAAAGTGTCACTTCTTCCCCTGCAGCTGCTGCAGCAGCTGCAAAACTGAAGCAGAGAGTGCGCGCGCGCGCCCAAATTATGCGCATGCGCGTAGCAGAGCGAAAGCCCGCGCGCGCGCGCGCGCGCGCACGCAAAACGCGCCCCGCGCCGGCCCACACACACACGTACGTACGTACCAGTACCATGGATCGGATACCATATATATATGGACGCACATTCAGAGCCACACCCACGTGGGCGTGGCTCGGGATTGAAATGCTGCCATCTAGCTCGCCGGATGGAGGGTCGAATGGGGTAACTTCTGCGCTCAGTTCTCTTTGGAACGCCTCGTCAGATAAAGATGATACATGTAGAACGTGGGGGCTGGTGAGTCTAGGCGCGGCCGCACACCCATGAAGTTGCTAGGTTGTTGTTTTTGCTTCTTGCAGAGCAAGAAAGAGAGGATAATTGGGTTTTTCACGTGTCTTGCTCTAGGCCTAATATGCTTTGGTCTGGTATGTGGGAATTTTGTCTTTCAGTTGTCCATGTATATAGCTACTGTAAATGCAGGCACTGGCTTTGACTCCAGTGATAGTTCTAAAATCAAGAAAGTTTGCTGCATTGTTCACAATGGGCAGTCTCTTCAGTATGAGCAGGTATGTTAATTTCGGGTGTATGCCTGAAATCAACGTGTGCTCCTTTAGTTTTTCATTCTTGTGGGGCCCCATGGCACACTTGAGCCATCTCTTATCCTGTGAACGCCTTCCATTCACACTTGGGTACTTGGCTACTGCTGTTGGTACGCTCTACTGTGCTCTGAGTGTAAGCCTTTTATAATGATATTTTGGTATCATTCGTATGCTATCCTACAGTTGCACAGTACCATCCTCACAATCATTCTGGCAGGAGCACAAATTCTAGCTTTTCTTTGGTTCCTAGTCAGCTACATACCAGGAGGTACTAGTGGACTCAAACTGATGGTAAAGTTGTTTTCCCGACTGTTTTCTTCTACTATTTCAACTGCAATTGACGCATAATAACTTTGTGAAGTCGGAGTAGACTACGCATGCGCCCACAGAAATGTGCGCGAGATGGGTGCGTACTGGGTCGGAGGCGTTGGAAACGAAGTTTTTGTCGGAGCTGGAGCGTTGTCAGTCGTGGTAGTCTTTTTTACTTACTTCCTGATAAAGACAATTGCAATTCGACGCAGGTTCGTGTGGGCCGCCGTAAAAACCTCACAGATTTTCTAGTTCCGCAGGATTTACACGGAACGGGGAGACGGCGGTTTGGTTTCAGCGAGAATGGCTCTGCCTGCAAGAGATTTAGGCCATAGAGGAGTCGTTGGTGACAGCGCTGAGCCCGATAACTGCCCGGTATGTTTGTCTTATCCATCCTTCGCCGTGGATACCAATTGTGGCCACACCTTCTGCTCCCGGTGTATTCTGAGCTACTGGGAACACGATCAGTGGCCGAGACCTGCACGCTGCCCTGTGTGTAGGAGTCAGGTCACACACGCTTATACCCCCAGCAGCACAACCGAATACGAATTTTCACTGTCGTAGGTGTCCCTGTTGCTCCCGTGTGCCGCACTCTCCAGCTCCACCAACCCTGAGCTCTGGCAGATGGTTCTCGCCTATAACCAACGCATGTCCGGCCAGTCAAGATCTGTTAGTCCCACTCATTATTATAATGGCTAGCCAGCCTTTCTCTGGTTCTACAGCTGGTGCAATATCTCTACGACATTCCACTGATTCTGGGTCATGTCTGGAGACTTCTGTTTACTGCAGAAGGAATCGCTCTCCTCTGTCGACTCCACATACTGCTCCTCCTGTTGCTCTCAGTGCTATATCTGCTCTCCCCACTGGACCTCATCCCTGAGGCTGTGTTTGGGGCACTAGGATTACTAGACGATCTCATCATTCTTGTAGCTGTTGCTACTTATGCCTCACAACTCTACCGCAATTACATCACAAATGGGTGACATTAGTATCATGATGAAGTGATTCAGATGTGCAAGCCACCTCCAAGTATTAGTGTCTCTCCCTTTATATCAGCTGCAGAATAAAATGCAGTGATGTATAATAACACGCCACAAAGAGGGCTTTAAATCGAGTTAATACAATCACTTTCAGGGCTCAGGTCAACATGTGAATAGACTTTAGTCAACATAGATTGTGATAATCACCTTCCCTTGTAACGGTAAAGTTGGTTCCCACCAGACACTCCCTCAGGGTTGCTCGATGTTCAATATGAGCATGACTGCATACCACACATCCTTGGAGTACCACACTGTGTTATATACCCAGACACACTCCTGTCACATGTCAGGCCCTACGTATTAACAGGACGCTCACCCTTCTCCAATGGTTACATGGTCCATGAGAACACTGTTTGTCACTTTGGATTTGTCTCCTATAATGCAGTGGTTTCCTACAGCACTGTGCTTCACACTCACACGCTCCCCCAGCTGAACCCCTTCTCCAAGACAGCAATCACCACTCACTCCCTAAGAAAGCACAGTGTCTTAGCATAAGAGCAATTTCAGATTACATATCCCTTGCCCTACTCCGCCGTGGTCCTGGCAACGGTAGATTTTGTTGAACAATTTCAGTGGAAGTGAGAGACAACTGGTTAAGTAAAATTGTAAATCGATTCTACAGCTACAAATCTACTTTACCACTCTGTTGGCCTCCATGAAGCTGGGTATAGAATTAACTCTCAGGCATAGCTGGTCAGACACCTCCAGTGCATAGCACAGCAGGAAGGGTGAGTGCAAACCAGCACCCTGATAGCCAGCAAAAGATGAGAGGGCAAGGGCCAGCTGTTCTGTCTCATCCACACATGAAGTGGCATGGGTCTGCAGAGCTGTCCATGTACGTTCAGATCACCAGCAGCAGTCACACAATTGTATAGCCAGACCTTGCCTGTGAGCAGACTCTGTTTTGCCACTCCCGGCAGCTTGTGTCCACTGACGCCGTACCAGATGAGGAATTAGCTCTCCTTTTACAGAGGAAATAGTCCTGGACGCCCAAACAGCCTCTAAAATTCAATTACATAGCGCAGGCCAACCTGTTCTCTGCTAGGTAGTCCAGAACCCATCTCCGCATGAGGTAAAGATGAGTGTCTGTAAGTCTCGAACTGACTCGCATGTGGGGATGCCTATATAGAGGCAGAGCACACAAACTCCCCCGGTTCTTCAGAAGATACTACAAAATTTCACCTCTTCAGTAAAAATCTAGAGAATGTAAGGGAGTCATCAAGGTCTGCCTGAGCAGCAAAGTAGACGAGCTGATGCTCTGGTGTTAGAGCCACCACATCGTGCTCTGTAAAGAATAACCATCTGTTTCCACCATGCAATGGTAGATGGTGGAGCTCACCCACTGCAGAAGTTTGCTTCCGATGGGACCCCTCCTCCTGTAAGGAAGACGAGTTGGCAAACAGACAGGTTAGGGTTGACTGGTGGCAAGAGTGGAACTCCATCAGAAGATGCACTTGCACAGATGTGATGAGGTCACAGCTCACAACCAAGACATCACTGTGTTGCAACTAAAGAACAACACATTGGTAGTAAAACGGTGACAACAATTACCTTCAGTTTTCCCCTGATGTGTCGCAGAGAGTCTGCTGTCCCCCAGTCCTCACTATCAGGAATACATACCAGTGAGAACTGGAGTGTCACGCCCCCAAACTGATTTAGAACTTCCAGCACGCTACTTGACTCCTTTTCTCTTACCACAACTACAGCCTCTGCAAAAGAAGAATTTTCCTTTTTCTTGAAGGAAGCTAGCTGCTAACCTTGAAATCCGCTCCTCTCCAGCAGTTGCACAGAGTACCATATCAACGGTTGGTTAGCAACTGGAAGCAAACACTTTGGGCTCTCCTCTGAGAGGGGATACATCCTGGAGCCGCGGCCAGCGGCCAATATCACTGCAAGACAATTCTGCATCGTCACCTCGCACCTCGCACCTCGCACCTCGCCGGTCCGTACGCGCACTTTGACCCTCGCTTTGACCCACTGCTGTGGGTGGAGCTCTGGGCCGCTAATGTTGGACAGCGTGTTACAGTATAACGTCGTAAAGCTGCTGCAGCGGAGGCAGGCGAGTTATTACCATTATAATATTATCGTGTTACTCAGCTGCGTTGCTTTTTACTGCAGATATTTCAATATTCCTCCGCATGTGCCATCCGGCGCAGAATCACTGCGACGCTGCCAGTTCAGAAGATTCAGCTGGTCGACATTGGGAACCAGCGACTTTTGCTTGATGGGTGAGCCGCCAAAATGTATGTTAGATGACCAAATGCAGAGTGTCTGTTTCTGACAGCCACGTACTGCTGGGCTTCAGCAGGTGCGGAAGACTTCTGCTGAGCTACTGCAATGAGCTTGATGTTACTGCCACACAGTCCACTTACACCATCTACTGCTGGTTGTTTCAAGGCCGATCTCCTCTTAAATATGTGGGTTCTTACCTAGCACTAGATGCATAGTCTGCACTTGTAAATCTGTGCAGGTTTGTCAAGAGCCTTTGTTCAGAGGTGAAACTGTGCCAGCAGACTTGCATTTGTTGGTATGCCAGACTCCTCCCCCAACCCATACAATTGTAGTGGGATGCAGGTATATATTGTTGCAGCAGCTATGTTTTGTGTGCTATCTGTTAACTTTCAGTCGCCCCAGCAGGAGAACTAGTGCAGAGGACTTTTGCCGGCCATGTTACATCAGCATTCTACCTTCTTTCCCTCCTTCTACCCTCTCCACTCCATATTCGCTCCACTTGAAGTTTGACTTGATGCCTCCTTTTCCTTCCTTCATTCCTTCACTGAGCCTGCGAGTAGAAAGTAAGCTGCATAGTAACACTGTTTTGAATTCTTTGGCAGATTGTGTAGTTATCAACAGTGGTGATAGTGTGGTGGCATTGCATTACCTGCTGCCAAGTGAACCATCAGACAGCAGGAGGTTGTGTGCCACACGGCTACGGCTACAGCTAGCATCTTCATCAGGTCCCTTATAAGCCCAGCAGTCTTCACACACAGTTAACCACCCGGCTTGTTGATGATGACCTTCCAGGGATGAAGACCTATCCAGCACATGCAATACCTGTTGATGTCTACTGTGAAGGAAGGAAAGTGTTGGACGTACAGCATATTTGTGTGCAGGTGTCTTTAGATATGGAGCTCTGGATCAATGATGAATTGCAGACCAAACTATTGGAACAGGGGGTTACTTACCACTCTCTTACAGACTACGACGTACAACTGGCTGAGGTGCGTGTGTGTCCAATTTGCTTCATGTCACCAGTTTGCATAGCTGGGTGCAGGTGTGCCCTGAGAGTGGCTGTGCAATACTGATTCTAGTTGCACTGCTGGAGGCAGCACCACAGTTAGTAAAATACATGGAGAACGTGAATGTTGTTCCATGCTCACATACAGCAGCACGCATTGTTCTGGCTCCTACTCTGTAGAAATGGTAGCGTCCTGGAGCCTATATAAAGGTGGTTTGAAAAAAATGTGCTGCTGGGTTAGTCCTTATTCTCCACTCTCTGGCAGGAACTATTGAATGGTTTCAGATGTCCAGATTGAAACCAGCTGTACCTTCATCTCTCACGTGAGTTAGTTGACTAACGGCCTACATACAGTTTCCTTTGTGTACAGGACAGGAGCAAGAAAGTGGAGCCCTGCTGCACCTATTGCCATAAGTTACCACCAACGGTACTCTTGTCTTCGCTCCTCTGATACAAGTGTGAGGGCATTCTCCAACCACACCGTGTTTTCAGGTATTATTGTACACAATATGGCTGCTAATAATAATTCATGGTGAAGTTGCTGTCAACCGTAGGAAAATCTCTACGGTGCCTCCGCCACACTTTCCTTCCAGTATCTCTAACACTGCTGCCTTTAACACACTCTTCATCAGTACTAGCACAAAATTGAGCAGCTCTCATCAATAACAACACTGCAGTAATAATGTGTCTGAGTATTATATGACAACTGCTAAACATCAGCATTGATTTTCATCAGATGTAGTAGTGTGATGTTCGTCTGGAGTTGCCATTGCCAGAATTTCATCTAATGCATGATCCATCAGCTCTGGCCCACCATCACTATTATTTGTGTATGAAGTCCAGATATATATACTGGCAATAGATGAGCTTACCCAAGTAGGGAGGAGTTGATGAGGCCAGCCAAGTGCTGTTGGAGAGACTCGTCTTCCAGCAATATGTCCAGCAGTTGCCGCGGAGCCAAAGAGGGGTCAGGGGGGGTCACCTGCATCTCACTGAAGATGGAAATAATAGCCCTGAAACACTATATTGGGTTATATAGTAGTCACAACCTTGGAGCTGGAGGGTGAATTTCAACAGGCTTCCTTTGAAGAAACTTAGACAGAGAATGATAACAAACAGACTAACTTCCTTTTCCTTGGGCTGGAGATAGGGGTTGCAACCGGCTGTGTTGGTACTGTGCTGCTACTGGCTTGGCTGGGGGGGTTGCTGGCAGCTCCCGAAGGAGATTCAGGCTCTGGGGGTGCAGTGAACTTCTGCAGTTGTGGGGCTCTTGTGCGACATGGTCTCTTTCTGCCCACATTATCTATCAGGATCCCCCAGTGATTCAACATTATGGCATTAAAATGTAATACCTACATTTATGTGAGCCAAGCAGAGTGTCTGCTAACATCCTGCAAACAGCATTGTAGCACATCACGTACTAACTACGTACTCTTCACCTCAGTTGGCTCAAGTAGTGCTCAAGTTTCTCCCACAATGCCTTCCAGGAAGCTTTTGGGCCAAGTTTTTCTAGCATCAAAGCTTACAGAACACATATATACACACACGCATACAGTTAAAATGCTAAGCTCCTCACTGGACTGCTTGCGAGCATTATATTCAGCCACAATAACACTGAGGGGCGTTTCAGGGAGCACCTTACAAACGACAGAGAGAGACAGATGTGGAGCATCATTTCATATTTGGCAGAGAATCCCTCCCTGATTAACTGTACTTATCCTAAAGCCAATACACAATAGATCCTCGCTGCAAGACAGAGACAGGACAAAATACAATACTTACCATCATGGTTGTATTAGGAGGAAGAAGGTTACACTCTTGCAAAATTTGCTCATTGTGTTCTTATAGCCTTGACGGGCAAGATAAGCTAATAAAAAGAAAGTTGTCATACTAAAGTCTATGTTCCAGATATACCAATGTACCAAGGACATAGTTGGCCACATCTTTCTCCAGTTGAGACTGTGTCATGATTTTCTGGCTCAGTCGCGCAGCGCCGAATTGGAGTGACGTCATTTTCGTGGTAGCTGTTATCTCGCGCGCGTGCGCGAGCAGCGAAGCTAGCTAGCTAGCTTGTGTCTCAGTACGTACGGCGCTACCTGAAAACGCGCAGACCTCACGTTACGAAAATTTGTCTGTATAATACGTGCACGATCACACATAAATAAAAAATCCTGCGAATTAGCATATAGGATGGTATAAAATAAGGAGTACAAGATAGGGATTGGATACATGAAGCATGGTTAATGAACAGATTTGAGTACGTATCCTGTTCAGGGAGTGCCTCGCCGCCCAGTTGCACGGGGAGTAGGTGCAGCAACAGGTAACCTTATTGCATTTAGACATACCCCTGTAGAGTAAGGTATAATTATGGTGTGTTCTTTTTCACGCAGGCACAAGAGGTAAATTCATCCTATTAACAAATGCATTTTTAAGCACTTCTATTCCTATTGAAGCGAGATCAAGGTCCCCTGTTGGTAAATAGTGTTTTTAGCTACAAAAACGTCTTACGACTTTAGCTACCATTCATTTAGTAATACGTGCACGATCATAATAATTATTCCTTTCACGTGATTATGCGCATGCGCGAACAGTGTACAGTAGTGGTTTGTTTCTCGTGATTGTCGCCATGACCGTCGTCTAACGCATGGTAGAAAATTTGGAGGATGTGTGTCGAATCAGAGTTAGAGAGACAACTCTGGTGCACATACTACTGTGACTCTTTGACTACCTACCATGGACCCACACTTCTGCAGTCATGTGTTTATGCTCCGACATGTTTTTAACTTGTCTGTATACATGTCATGCCCGGGCGGGCCTTTCAAACATGAACTTTGAACCACTTTGAACCACGTACAGGCGTCCCTTATTATACGGGCTAGCCTTGTTCCCATCGCTTCCGCGGAGAGATTGAGAGTCACAGTACTACGTGCTAATAAACCTGAAACGCGCAGCAGAGGTATATACGTGGTGGTGGTCCCTCTTTCACAAGGCTGAACGAAGCCCGTATTACAAGAGGCAATGACATCCCCCCCCTGTAGTGAAGGTGAGATAGTTTTATTTACTTCCTTCGTTTCACGAGAGATCTTTCTTCAGATGGAGTTTGCAGTGCGAATGACGTGTTCCACTTGTGAGGAAGATGTCGGAAAAGCCCTACGTGGAGTGGGAGGTCGGTAAACTGTCAGTCACCCCAGTAGCTACAGTACTATGCTCTCCGCAGGGGTACGGAGTGTGTATACTGATGCTGAGAATGATCTCGTGTTAGTGGAAACCAATCTTCCTGCAGCCCATGTTCAAGATTTGCTTGAAGCTACAGGGAAGCTCGTCCTGTTTCGTGGCTTTGGAAGCGCTGTTGATAGTGTGACTTCTTCAGCAGCTGTGGCTATCTTCAGAAAAAATGAAGTGAAAGGGTTGGCTCGATTTCTACAGGTCGATGATGAAAGTTTTGTTGTAGATGGCACAATAGATGGGTTACAACCAGGAAAGTACAATGTAAGAGTGCGGCAGTTTGGAGACCTATCACGGGGGTTTTTGAGGTAAAAAATTATAGTAATTGAAATCCGTATAATTGTTTGGTGTAGTTGTGGAGATGTGTTTAGCACCAGTGGAGCAGGGCCTGCAGAGGGGGAGTTAGGACTTGTACATGTGGACAATACTGGGAGGGCTCAATTTCTCTATAAATCTGAGAAAATGAAAGTTAACGACCTCATTGGCCGCTCACTTTCTATTGACAAAGGGTAAGTGTAATACCCTACGAATGCTGAGCTACTGACTGAGTTCATATCATAGGGAAGTTTTTGCTTGTGCTATAATTGCAAGATCATCTGGAATTTTCCAGAACAAAAAGAGATTCTGCACATGTGATGGAGTATCTCAATGGGATGAAGCTGCTAGAATGAAACTGTAGTACAAATAGTTGTGCACTAGTGTATGCTACCATACATCAAAGGATAGGCCTAGCCCTGGCTTTGTACATCATTGTCTGTGTGATCTGTGGAGAGTATAAAAATCGTTTCATCCTTGCTTGAACTTCGTTTAGTTTTGCAATTTCCTTCTTTACCACCCTTTCCAACAAGGGTTTGAAATTCTTGTATGCACATGAGTAAACGAAACGACAAACCAACAATGCCTAACACTTTGACTATAGTTGGAGGTTGGAATAGAAAAACTATCTAGCTGTACCTAAACACTTATTAACCCTCGGCGCACATGCGCAGCGAGGGTTACAGTACTTGGGTCGGTGTGTGTCTGTGTGTCTGTTACTCTCAATCTCACTTCTCGGGTGTTTGTTCGTCTCACAAAGGATACCACCTACTGAACGGGCAATGAAGGTCAGAAATTTCGAACGGTTTTCTCTGAAAACGCTCCGTTGCAAAGCTAGAGCGCGAAAAAGCCAATATGCAAATATACAACGGCTTACTACGGCATGATCGACCCGCGTGCTCTGCGTACCTCGGAGTCACCAGAAGATGCAACGCAGGGCGTGTATCGCCTCTCGCATGCTATCTAGTAGTGTAGTTAGACCGCGTCAGACTCTGCGTGAGCTGGCAAGAGACCACGAGTAACAGCTAAAGCTAAACCCAGCCCATCAATTAGTGGTACGGCGCATGCGTTTACTTACGATTGTGCGTCTCAGTTCGCCGAGGGTTTGCACTTCAGTGCTTTTCATTTACACTGTTCCCATTCAAGTAATGGTGGTGGTCTGTGGGGTGGTCTGATGGATAAGCACCCCCTCTCTTGATCGTGAGGTCCCTGGTTCGATCCCAGGTGTGTACGCCTTTTTTACAATGATGTAATAGGAGTGTTGGTATATATGGAACGTTTTTTCATCACCTCTCCAGGCCAGCCTGAGTGGCTAGGTGGCTAGGTGGCTAGGTGGTTAGAGTCGTGGGGACTGACACCATAGGTGCGGGGTTCGTATCCCGATCCCGCACTGAAAGTGTCAGGTGATCCAGAGCATTGGCTGGGAACAGCTCTGGTTCCTCCCCTTACCCACAAATCTACCACTGACCCATGTTTCTCAAAGGGCAGCGTACAGTTCGGCATAGCACTGCTTCCGTTGACGTCTGTCTGGAGAGATGAAGGGCTGGCCGTTTTTTTTTTTTTTTCCAACCTTATAAAAAGGTTGGCAATTTTTCAACCTTATATATTTTTTTGCCCTCAAACAGATATAGCGGCTGGCCATTTTTTTTCACCTATTGATAATATTCCATGGAAATGGTGCATAACATGCTGATGCATGGTGAAGACCATCAATTGTGGTGGTGCCACACTTGTGTATGGGATTTCTATATAGTGTGCCGAGCGTTTGCACTTTAGTGCTTTTCATTTTTCTAGCAATTTCCTTCTTTACCAACAAGGGTTTGAACAGTTTTGCATTTGTTGTATGCACATGAGTAAACGAAACGACAAACCAACAATGCCTAACACTTTGACTATAGTTGGAGGTTGGAATAGCGATACTATCTAGCTGTACCTAAACACTTATTTTTGTAGCAATTTCCTTCTTAACCAACAAGGGTTGAATAGTTTTGCATTTGTTGCACGCACATGAGTAAACAAAACGACAAACCAACAATGCCTAACACTTTGACTATAGTTGGAGGTTGGAATAGCGATACTATCTAGCTGTACCTAAACACTATTTTCTGTGCAATTTCCTTCTTTACCACCCTTTACACAAGGGTTGAAAGTTTTGCATTTGTTGCACGCACATGAGTAAACAAAACGACAAACCAACAATGCCTAACACTTTGACTATAGTTGGAGGTTGGAATAGCGATACTATCTCGCTGTACCTAAACACTTATTTTTCTTGCCTTTTCATTCTTTACCACCCCTTCCGACAAGAACTATAGCACAAAGAAGAGAATGTGCTGTATACCTGTAAACCCAGCCCATCAATTAGTGGTACGGCGCATGCGTTTACTTACGATTGTGCGTCTCAGTTCGCCGAGGGTTTGCACTTCAGTGCTTTTCATTTACACTGTTCCCATTCAAGTAATGGTGGTGGTCTGATGGATAAGCACCCCCTCTCTTGATCGTGAGGTCCCTGGTTCGATCCCAGGTGTGTACGCCTTTTTTACAATGATGTAATAGGAGTGTTGGTATATATGGAACGTTTTTTCATCACCTCTCCAGGCCAGCCTGAGTGGCTAGGTGGCTAGGTGGTTAGAGTCGTGGGGACTGACACCATAGGTGCGGGGTTCGTATCCCGATCCCGCACTGAAAGTGTCAGGTGATCCAGAGCATTGGCTGGGAACAGCTCTGGTTCCTCCCCTTACCCACAAATCTACCACTGACCCATGTTTCTCAAAGGGCAGCGTACAGTTCGGCATAGCACTGCTTCCGTAGACGTCTGTCTGGAGAGATGAAGGGCTGGCCGTCCAACCTTATAAAAAGGTTGGCAATTTTTCAACCTTATATATTTTTTGCCCTCAAACAGATATAGCGGCTGGCCATTTTCACCTATTGATAATATTCCATGGAAATGGTGCATAACATGCTGATGCATGGTGAAGACCATCAATTGTGGTGGTGCCACACTTGTGTATGGGTTCCACATTTCTATATAGTGTGCCGAGCGTTTGCACTTTAGTGCTTTTCATTTTTCTAGCAATTTCCTTCTTTACCAACAAGGGTTTGAACAGTTTTGCATTTGTTGTACGCACATGAGTAAACGAAACGACAAACCAACAATGCCTAACACTTTGACTATTGATGGAGGTTGGAATAGCGATACTATCTCGCTGTACCTAAACACTTATTTTTTTGCCTTTTCCTTCATTACCACCCCTTCCGACAAGAACTATAGCACAAAGAAGAGAATGTGCTGTATACCTGCAAAGTAAGAAAAAGCCAGAAACAATCTCCAGGGGTTATCCCCCAGAGATGGTTTTCGTCCCTTATGTTTATAGTGGGAGGACTCATCAGCTGGCCCCACTCTATTATTACTGGACACACAAAACTGGTATGGTTTGTGTCTGGCTCTTCCTATTACCATTTTGTGTGTGTTAAACAGTAACTTCATCACTTCAATTATTGATGATCTACTCTGGTTAGGAGAGAAAGGGTGTAAATATAAAGTTAGAAACATTGTCTAGTTGTTTCCTGGGTAAACAGATGGTAGTAGGGGTAAGGGGATAAAAGAACAGCAACAACTGTGAGTAAACGTGGACCAGGTTGCAGTTGTTGCTGTGGTGGCTCACTAGATGACTAAGTCATTTTCCGAGTGGCTCTAGTGACTCAACGACTGTTCACTGTTCCTAGGGACTGTAGTGAATTACAGTGTTAAAGCAACAGAGTTAAAGAAAAGTTTCAGCGCCATCTCAGGAGCAGCCTTATACATGCAGTGAAAAGGTTGGGTCTTCACAGGGAGACTCCACGTACATAATTATTCAGAGCATATCAGAAGAGTAGCACAATTAGACATCACACCTTGCACATAGACAAAAAGTCTGGCATTGCTATAAGGCTAAACCTACATGTGGCGATCAGGCTCAACCAATACAAGGGGTTTTGCCAGGAAAGGTGAAGTGGACAAGTCTGATGTTGCATGAGTCTTACACCATGACATCAACTGGACAGTGTTTAATATGAAGTAAGAGAGAATTAGGTGAAGTGCAGTAACTACAACTATAGAGAGAGCCAGCAATGCCAGGATAAGGCCAAGCTGTTTTACATAATTATGTGAGCTTATCAGAAGCCAGGTTGAGACAAAGGAGGGGTTAATTAAGTTGCAACCAACCAGCCACAGCTGATCATTGCCCAATATGGTAACAACACCAGATGCAGAGA